>QZML01000476.1:814448-828691 GCA_016801275.1 Hystrix brachyura
GATAGGGTCTCACTATGTAGCCCAGGCTGGTCTTGAACTCACAGTGATCCTCCTGCCTCAGCCTCTGAAGTGCTGCGATTATAGGCATGTGCCACATCATGCCCAGCGTCTTTTCTTTTTTTTTTTAAATGGTGGTGGTACTCAGATTGAGCCCGAGGCCTTTGCATTGGGCTATATACCTAGCCTATTTTTTATTTTTTATTTGGAGACAGGGTCTAAGCTAAGTTGCCCAGCCTGGGCTCAAACTTGGGAGTTTCATGCTTTAGTCTTCCTGAGAGCTGGGGTTACAGTCGTGTGACGCTATGCTGGGTTTAAGAGTGCAGATTATTAAAAGGGGAATCCCGTGCAAGTACTCAAATAATAGGCTCAATTTCCTTTGTAAAGTTTTATTCAAGGCAACAATTAAAGAGAATCTGATAACTTACTCTCCATAAGTATCAACAATGGAAAACAGAGCAACAATGAGAGGAACAAAAGTGAATTGTCAATAAATATTGAGATCTCATTATGTACCAGATCTTGTGCTCGGACATGTTGTCTGTGATATTGTCCAATTATCATAGAGTCTGGATGGTCATATAAAGATTTAGACTTATCCAAGAGAACATAAATAATACATGATGCCACAATTAAATTCCCTGTCTGTTTGACTATCACTCTAGCCCTTAAATACAAGACTGAATTTTTACTAAAAAATTAAAATCTCAAGGCCAGTCATCACTGGTAGGGTCTTGTCTTATTTTATACCTCACCATCATGTGATATAATTGGGCATTTTCTCTTTCTTGAGACAGAAATCTTCTGGATATTTACTTTTTCTTGACTTTTCTTCCACTTCAAAAGCTAGTTTTTCTTATTCACCCACTCTGGCCTGTACTTCCCTGTTCAAGTTTCAAAATGTTGGGAAATATCCTAAGTCTCTTGTCTCTACTGTGAAAATATTCTTTGTGGAAGAACTCATTCAATTCCATTGCTTCTAATATAATCCGTACACATCTAACTCTTACTCTGTATTTAAGCATGGAGATTTCACTCACACACCAGTGTGTGTCGTGTATCTATTTGACAGGAGAAGGTGAATATCGGGCTGCCAGCGGAAACTCCGTTGACGGGAACTTCTGTTAACCAACCCTCCCCTTCACCAAACCTCACCCAAAGAATATTTTCCTCCAGTTCTTAGTGTATAAAAAAGAATGTAGCAATTATCTGTGAATCTTTTTCTTCATTTTATCCGTCCATACCTGTGAAGACAGGCACTTCCTGTCATTAAGCAGTTGTAAGTATTACTGAATTATTAAAGCACAATAACCACTTCTATCAAACCAGACCTGGATACACACATTTCACAAAACCAAGATTAAATATCCCACTAGTTTTATATTTATGTTGCATTCCTGTTTTTTATACTAAAATCTATAAACCAAAAAGGTTTGTTACTTATATACATTAACTATAGAATATATTTTATATGCAACCCAAGACAATTCCTTTTCTTTTGATGCGGCCAAACCAACTCAACATGTTGGTTGTTGGTCGGATTTCAGTTAAATGACATATCTTCAGAGATAGCTTTCATAAAGATCCATTCTAAAGTAATCTGCTAAGTGTTATTTAATGCATTATATCATAATATTTGTATTGAGTTTTTCTTTATGGTTAAGTTATTTTCCTGAAGTATAAGGTACATGATAAAAATAAAATATGATATATGAATATAAAAATCAATCATTTATACTTCGTGTCTTAAAACCAAGGACATTTTCTTCCCAACCTTAGTTTAGTGCTTATGTGATCCAACAGCATGCACCATAACATCAGAAATACAATGGAAAAGAATGTCAATGTCACTCTCTTAACATGAGATCTTTTAACTTTGGGCAGAAAAATTCTGAGAGAAATTTGCCTCTAATTCTTGATTCAGAAAACTTATCAACCACTACAAAAGCAACTCAGTGGGGATATTGGTGAATTTCCTCTTGCTGGTACCTAATAGCTGAAACCCATTACCCCTGAATGTCGGAATTTCAGAGGACTCAGTCCACAGTCATCTGGCTCCAAGGCAGGAAGAAACATGGCACAAAGGTTTGGTGGAGCAGTGTTGTTCGGTTCAGGGCAACAGGAAGCATAGCATAGGGAAAGAGGGCCAGAAAGACATATTCTCTCAAAAACCACAGCCCCCTGGACACACCTTGTCCAGCGGGGCCCCACCTCCTAATAGCACTTTCAATGTGAACACAAGCTTATTAATTCAGCACATCACACCCACAATTCAGGGAAATCTCCATGAGTCTGCTAATCCAGTCAAGTTGCATTTAAGATTAGCTGGTACAGTAGACACAAAACAAAAACAAAAACAAGCAAAAATATTCCCAGTAATTTAAAGTCTTCAAGGAGTCATTTTTTCCAACATACCTCAACATTAGGTCTTCAAAGAGCAAGTTTACACAGGAGAAGTTGAGGCAAAGTCGCTTATACTGGACTCATATACTCCCCCATTTACCAAGTTGACAGTTCAACAGAAGAGACCAACCGCACTTGGGATTAGTCTTCTTTTCTCAGTATAAGACTAATAGAATGTAATCAGACAGGGAATATAGGTCAAATCAATGAGCACTCAATTTTTAATTTCTCTTTTAATCTTAAACTGTTTCTTAGAAAAGTCAAACATCAACTTAGGACCGTAGAGTGTTCCTATTAAAAAGATTCAGCAGAGCCTATGTCTTTGTATTTCATCAGAGAAACATTTAAAAACAAGTCCTATATTTAATTACATAGGAACATAAAGTCTGCAAAATGATAACAGGGAGTGAATTTTTATGAAATGCAAAAGTAGAAATTTGAATGCCAGTTCTTTTGTTGTAAAATAGACAGCTAGCTAAACATAGCAATTTGCTTTTTTTTTACATCGTTTTGCTGTGTTCTGCTGTATCAAATGTGTCATTATGTAGATTACTAGTTCCTCTTTCAGCAAAGTTGTCAATTTTCACTGAACAGATGCCTTCAATTACACACTGCAGGAAACTATATGCATCTTAATTTGTGGTCTGGCCTCTTGAGTTGTCATACCTTCATATTGTCTTTCTGATATTTTAAATCTTTGCAATCTAATCAACTAACTGTAGTTTTAGGGGCCATACAGAAAGCATAATGACAGTGCTAACTGATGCCCGTCATTTGTTTACCCCATAAATCTGGGATTTCATGAGTAACAGGCTTTCACGAGAGCATTGTATTTCCAGAAGGCGATTTAAACTGAAGTAACATACAACTTGATGGCACAAACAAATACTTAGGAGTAATTAGAAAGTTGAAAAGCACAATAGAAACTTTGGTCATCTAACTGCAAAAAGTAGAATGCATTTAGAATAAATTCCATGTTTATATTTTTGTTGAAATTAAAAAGTTTTATCTAGCTTACACAATTTGAGAGGTTTGGGTTTTTAAGATTTTAGCTACAGAAAATGAGAACGTCTTTTTTATTTATTTTTTATTTTTTATCAAGAACCTGTATTGGTACATTGTATACATAATGATCATATTTAAAATGGTTATTTTGTACCTGTACATGATACATCTTGGCTTTGCCCCCTTTTCCCCTCCTCTCCCTTCTGTTCCTCCACCCTTCCCTATTTGCAACAGGTTTATTTATATTTTTACATTTTTCCCCTTTCTTCTTTCTTTGCTTTTTCCCTTCCTTTCTTCCCCCTTCTGCCTATCTAGTTCTCCTGTCTTTTGAATACTATCCTTTTTTATTTTACATAATATCTATTAGACCTCTTTGTCCTTATTTACACTTTTAGTTTCTTATATCAGAGAAACAATTCGATGTATACTCGTGAGTGTCTGACTTATTTCGCTTAAGAGTATGTTCTCAAGGTATATCCATTTACGTACAAATGTCCCTAGTTTGTCCTTTTCTATGGCAGAGTAATAATGCATTGTGCAGAAAAACCACATTTTTTTTTTTTTAGCTATTCATTAGTTGTTGGGCATTTAGGTTTTTTCCAAGACTTAGCTATTACAAATTGTGTTGCTCTGAACATGGTTGTGCATATTCTCTGTGTCTCTGTGGTATGATGAGTTTAATTCTCCAGGGAAGATACTAAGCAGAGGAATAGCTGGGTCAAATGGAACCTCTAGTTGTAGTTTTCTGAGGAATCTCCATACTGATTTCCACAGTGGCTGGACCAATCTATATTCCCATCAACAGTGGAAGAAGGTCTAATTTTCCCTGTAGCCCCACCAGCATTTGTTATTGGTTGAATTTTTAATATAGCTGTTCTTTCTGGAGTGAGATGGAATCTTAGCATTGTTTTGATTTGCATCTCTCGAATGACCAATGGTGTTGAACACTTTTTCATATATTTATTTCCTATTTTTATTTCTTCATCTGAGAAATGTTTATTCATATCAGATGCCCATTTTTGGATTCAGTCTTTAAATTTGGGGGGTTGATTTTTTTGAATTCTTTATATATTTTAGATATTAAAACTTTGTCTGAGGGACATCTGGCAAGAACTTTTTCCCACTCTGTGGGTTTTCACCCCACTCTATTGGTGATTTGTTTTGCTGTGCAAAAGCCTTTTAATAGGATGTGATCCCAAGCATTGATTCTTTGTATTGTTCCCCATGCAACTGGGTTTTGTTCATAACTTTACTTCCTACCCCCATGTCTTAGAGAGTTCTTCCTATTCTATTCTCCAGTAGATTTAGTGTTTCTGTTTTAATGTTTAGATCTTTGATACACTTTGATTTTTAGGTTACTACATGGTGAGAGACATGTATCTAGTTTTATTTTTTGGCATGTGGCAAGCCAATTTTTCCAACACCATTTATTAATTTATTAAAGAGGCTATTTTTCTTCCAGTGAGGGTGTTTGACTCCTTTGTCAAAGATGAGGTATTTGAATGTTTTGGGAGTTGTTTCTGCATCTTCTAATCTGTTCCATTGGTCCTCGGATCTAACTTTTCACCCTTCGTTCCAGCACCATGGGTTTTTTTTGTTTTTGTTTTTGTTTTTGTTTTTTTTCCCCACAGACCTTTATAGTATAATTTCAAGTTGAGAATTGTGATGCCCCCTGACTTATTCCTGCTTTTGCTATTCCAAGGATTGTTTTTGCTATTCTTGTTCTCTTCTGGTTGCAGATGAATTTCATGATTGTTTTCTCTAATTTGTGAAGTATGTTATTGGTATTTTGATTGGAATTGCATTTAATCTGTATAGTAATTTAAGAAGTATGGCCATTTTCATTTCTTCATATAAATGATAAATTGCCTTAACTTCTTTTCTGCTCCTGATTTTTAATCCTATGTATAAATATATGTATATATAAAATATAAAGTCAATATTCTCATAGGTAATTTGCATTTCAAAGTGAAAAATACTGAGTCACAAGAATAATCAGTAACTTGAAAATACTAAACCATTTTGAAAATTAGAAATAATATTTCAACAAGCTGATCAGACACTAAAGACACCAGAGTGGATTTATTCTCGCATGAATAAGTACATTTATTTATCGTGAAATGAGCTTTTCAGTATGTGTATGTCATGACACACATTAAACATTGCACGCAAACCCATTTCTGGTATTTTCAATATTGTGTGCATTTTTCTGAATATATTCAAAGAGAACCATATGGGAAAAATATATATAAGTTGATTATGACTGTCCCTTCAGCACTTTTCTTTCCTATTCACTCGGGATGTGTGAAGAACAGTGCAGGAATATTATATGTTTACTTCTCATTCAGATAACATTATGCTCACACAAACATTCTACACTGAAATACTTTGCATAAATCTCATTGTGAGTTGAAATCTCTTGCTAAAGGCTTTTAAACACATATGGAATTTCTGAATGATAAGCAAAGACTTCAATTTATAGTTACTATCTGCATTAAATTTATATGGTAGAAAACTATGACTTGCCCTTCCAACTTTCTGCTTTGTTGCAGTTTATTCTCTCAACATAATATCATTTTTATCAATACATTTTTAACATTTCAGAATGCTTTCTACTGATTATGTATTCAAATAAACAATCTCACTCTTGCAATGCAAAAAAATCAGTTTTCAAATTTACTCAACCACTTACACTTTTGCATTAATCAACATGAAAATCATTGATGCCTTCTCTAAGTCCTAAAATGTTTTTTTTTATTTTTACATAAATCAGTTAGACTAAGCAGCACAATTTTAAATATGATCTTCCATCGCATCCTTAATAACATCAGTGTTTACATTTTGCTCAATTGTCATTGTGCATTTGGAAGCCACTGAAGTACGTGTTAGCTTTTCCTTGTGTAGATTTCAATCTATATAATTTTCTACTACAGAAAAATATAATTCATTTTAACTACTGCTTATTTTACTATCTGTGTCATGCTTTTCTTTAGGCTTTGGGAAAAAAAAAAGCAAGTGCAAGGTGAACTTCTAAATAGCAAAAAATTTGTAATCGAAAGGTGAACACACTAAGAACAAGAAATAATTCTAGAACTTCAGACAGTAGCAAGTTTTCTTAAGAAAATGGATAAGGGATCACAAAAGGTAAGAAATTTAGTTGTTTGGGAAGGAGTTGGTTTTTTAAGGAGCGAAATTTAATAGTTTTGATTTAATTAGTGCAAGCTGTATGCATGTATGGAAATGTACTGAACCCCATGAAATATGTACAATTGATATGTTAGTAAAAAAAAAAAGATCAAAAAATAACAACCCAAATTTTGAGATGAAATCAATAATGGAAAGATGTGCTTGAAGTGCATGCCAGGAAAAAAAAATAGAGCATGAGAAGACTGTACAAGAGGAGTACCTGCCTTATTTGTTGAACAGTTATGTGCACTGGATGTAAAATTTGGCTGCCTTGAGACTCTTATTTTGTTATGGGAAAATCAATTTAACTATAGTTATGTTTTTTAATAATTGCTATTATCTATTTGCATTTCAGTTCCAATTATTTTCACAACGAAGAGAGAAATACTGCAGATAACGATGTTTTACCAAGGGGTTCCCATAAAAACAGCAGGGTTTATTTTCTTCGTGGCTCATGACTTGGAGTATGCCAACATTTGTCAGCTTCTTAATGATACCATACTTCTAATTTGACACCAGATATGTGAATGTTTTTTTGGAAAATTTTGCAAATAACATTCAAACTTTACATATTTAGCACATCTCTGCAAAAATAATCTCCCTCTACTCTCTCCCTTGTTTAGATACTGGAATGCTGCCATATTTAAAACCCTTTTTTATTTCATGAATCTGATTCTAATAGATTGAAGGAAGGTGGATTGAAAGATTTCTTCCTGCACACACTATACATGGAATTCTTGAGCTCAAGGAAGCCTGAGAAAAGGGAAATATATTCCGTATTGTATTGAGATGTTTCTGAAAGTTAGACTTGCTATATGATTTTATATTTCAATCTTTATTCAATTTAGCAACAATATGTTGAATATGTATAAATGTGCTATTTAATGTTTAATCAGTTTTGTGTTGCTGTGACAAAATATCTGACATAAACAACTTAAAGGAAGAAAATTTTATTTTTTATCCTGGTTGCCAACGTTGCAGTCCACGGTCAGTCAAGCCATTGCATTTATAAGGAAGAAACATCATGGTATTAAGGCGTAGTGAAACAAAGCTGCTCACTTTATGTCAGTCTGGCATCAGAAAGAAATGGGCAAAAACAGAGAAGAGGGGGCTAGGACCAGATTTAGTACCCAAAGTTAGAGCCCCCACGATCTACTTCCTTCAAATAGGCCCCACCTCCTTTTTCCACTGCCTATCAATAACATCATCAAATTATGATTTCTTCAATGGATAATATTTATGAAGGTAGAACTGTTATGAGCCAGTCACTTGCCAGAAAGCCCCACTTCTGATCACAAGACATTTTAGGGTGATGGTTTAGATTTAAACACTAACCATGCTTAATGCTCAGAGTAGAGATAGAGACAGAGATAGAAAGATATTTTAGTTAGCCTTTCATTTCCAGAGCCGTTCTTCAAGGATCCGAAGACTTCACTGTCCATTTAAATTTTTCTTTCTTCTTTATTAACAAAAGAAATTGAGACTATCTGCTATTTCATTTTTAAGTAAAAGCCACTATGGTGGAGATGAAAATTTCTCAAAAAGAATGTTGGCTGTAAGTATTTCTCAAAAAGAGAATGGTCCTCAAAAAGATAACCTTCTGGTTTTCACTGCCTGAGGATGTACCTTATTTTCTTAGTTATGCATTTCTCAAGGAAGAGACTGTCAGATCTGCTTCTAAGTTTCGTGGCTCCTTCGTCCAATCTTGCTTTTTTTCCCGTTGCGTTGACTTTGGTATTGTAACCCAGATTATTCCTCTGAAATCCTAACTCTGTCTCAGACCTAACAAGAATGTTGATTCTAGGCGTGATATGAAAAGAAATTATGGTTGGGTGAGATCTCCCGCTCTCCCATGGCCTAGAGGTGAATGAAGATCTTCTCTTGAGCTCCATCTTCATCAGACTCTGCCCCACTCTTTCCATGGATGGAATACCAAAGAGGAAAAACCTTTTTCTCACTGGAAGAGTGTTTCAGCATAAAGATTCTCACTGATGACATAATGATTCAAGTATGGGAAATTTATAAATGAAATAATAAATATGAAAACAATGGAAACCTATGGTCATTTTTAACTAGAACAAATATCTCAAAAAAAGGGCAATACAAAGCTGCATGCGATTACTAAACAGGCTATATTTAAGAGCTAAGATAAGCATTCATTCCTTTTTTATTTGGATGTGCTGAGCAAAACTAACATACTTCTTTTAATTTTCCTTCTAGATATTTCTATATTTTACCAACATTTAGCATTTGATTTACTGAGGAATAACGACAGAAGAAGAAGAAAAAAAAATGAATCATACTGTCTTTCTCTTCCTTTCTATGCCATACATATTTTACCAACATTTAGCATTTGGTTTACTGAGGAATAATGACAGAAGAAGAAGAAAAAAAATGAATCATACTGTCTTTCTCTTCCTTTCTATGCCATTATTTTCAGCCATAATGGTTGAGTAATGTTTGGAAGAAATACAGGAAAAAGAAAATATTTCAGAATTCCTCAATATTTGTGTTTGAGAAGATTTCCACTAATTTCTGAGGTGTGATGAAACAAAGTACCACATAGTAGGCAGTTTAAAACAAGAAAATAATTGCCTGTTCAGGATTTCAACTTATTCCTAAATAAGGTCTCTTTCTTTGGCATTGAGAATTAATACTTCAAGATGTTTGGGGGAAAAACAATCCAAATGTTATTGCCATTCTCCCACCATGAAAGCAATTCTGGTTTGAACACCACCCTTCAGGGCCATCCACATCTATATTTGCTAAGTAGCAGACATAATGTGTTTTCCCAGTATTTACTGCTCTGAGCCTCACTGAACTTCCACACATTTTCATTTTATCAAATTCCAGGCTCCTTAATCCTCACAAATGCTATATGTAAATAAATTCAGGGAACTTTGGTGGGCACAAATATTGTGCCTATTTCTTATGTTTATGTATCTATTCGATTGTCTCATGCGACTTCAGTTACAAAGATCAGAGAGAAATTTATTAAGAAATTTGAGGCATCGTAGTGCCAGAGATTGAGATTCTGAAGGATCCCAAATGTATGAAGCCACCACTCATCATTACTGATCTAGCTCTTTCTGCTCTGTAATTCCAAACAGCCATCAACACAGACAGCACTCGGCCTCAGTAAGATACTATATTTTCAAAGATGAACTGGCCACAATGGAAGGAATAATACTTTGTCTTCATAATAATTGTCTACAATTCGAGATAAAAATTTTACATTTTATTTTCACTGGCGACTATGAGACTGTGACTAGAAATGGTCATTTGCAGAAGTCCATCCTGGACAGAGGATACCAATGATTTGGACCTTTCAGAAATAAGAATTTTATAAATCTGTTACACCAACTACCTGTATTGTTTGAGTGAGTAACGAAGGAGATGGCAATTTAAGAAGAATAGTGGGTGAGGGTGTGATGGCTTGGAGCTTTGGCTCAGAGAGTAAATGCAGAGATGAAATTGTAGTTCATGAACCTCCTTCTTAGAACTTCACTTGTGGGCATGTAAATTCTCAACTCCAGTCTCCTTTCAAGAGAGTACTGGGTGCTACTGCAAATTACCTGTTAACTCTTTTGAGTTTAACTAGGATTTTAAGCTTAGGTTGAAGTATTCTGGGGATTCATGCCAGCCAGGGAATGAGCAAGACTGCGGTACCAGTTAACAGACAGTTCTGCTTTATTTGGGATTCATCTAATGGAGAATCTTTTCACTAAACACCACCCCTTCATATGGTAAGAGTTTATCCAGTTTTTGTTCTGACAGAAACTCTTGCCTAATAATAATTCTTTCTTTATCTCTCTCTCATTATAATAATAAATGAGGTTACAAAACTTATGGATTCCTGGGGCTGGGGATTTAGCTCAGTGATTAGAGTGCTTGCTTTGCAAGCACAAGGCCCTGAATTCGATCCCCCGCACCACAAAAAAAAAAAAAAAAAAAAAAAAAAAACTTATGGATTCCTAAATCCATCATGGCGGTGTCACCCAAAGTAGCCCAAAAAGCAGAGGCGAGCTTCCTATTCAATGTCGGTCCCACGCACAGAGCATGATGACGCACCAACAAAACTACTTTCAGTGATACAATAAACCGGAGATTCAGTATTGTCCCCACCAAGCACATCTTTTCCATCTGAGTTTATGTAATAGTTCATATAATATTGCCATTTTGAAAAGATGCCTAGTTCTAGACAAAATTACCAGTTTTTGCTTTCCCAAAATCATCAGGTAAATTTAGACATATGAGAAAGTAACTTTTCTCTAAAGCAGAGGACTCAAATGCCTATGATAATATCTGAATATAGCATAGCAGAATACAGGAGAAGGAGGGAGCACTTTGATTTCTAAACTGATTGATGTTAGCCTTCCATGCCTGTTAGTTTCATATCAGTGTTTTTAACTATGCACAGATCAAATATATTTTCAGAAAATTTTGTTTGTATAGAACACAAATTTTCTCTAATCATTATTTCCCAAACAATACATTATAAGAACTACTTATATAATATTTACATTGCACTAGGTATTATAAATAATTCAAAGGTGAATTAAAGTGTATGGAAGCATATAGGTAGACTTTATGGATTTTGTGGTAAGGCCATTTTTATATGGAATTTGAGCATCCACAGATGGTATACATGAAATTTTCCTGGAACCAATAGATATCAAATAATGAAAAAGAAGATATACACACACACGCAAACACACACACGCACACACACACACACACACATGCATATATATATATAGGATATATATATATATTGGATATATATATATAGGGTATATGTATATATGGGATATATATGTGTATATAATGGGAATACATACATAATTTGTGTAATGGGAATGTATTTTTATTCCCATTTTGTTTTACATTCTTGCAAAATTTATTGTTATGCTATAACAGGGCAGAATAAGAAATTCAGTTTTTGCATTATCACTCCCAAATCTCTCTGGTGTGAATAAGTGCCATGAATAAGTGCCAATCTTTTCTTCACAAAATATTTTGAAAGTACTATAAACTCAAATTCTAAGAATAAGTGCCAATCTTCACAAAATATTTTGAAAGTACTATAAACTCAAATTCTAAGAGAGATGCAAGAGTTCGTATTACAAAAGTAGGAGAGAAAAATTTTTAGGAATTATTTATTTTCCTGTTCTTTTCACTCTGCTTAATTTCCTTGCAGAATACAGTCTAATTCCTCACTTTAGGGCTTGCTGCAGTTGGAATTTGGATCTCAGAAGCCAGACTTTCTCCTTCTCTTCCCATTTCCATTGGCTACAGGTTCTCTATGCTGTTGAAAATTCTATTTTCGGCACACATAAACCCCTTTGCTCCTGCTCTTAGTTGATAACTAACAGAAAAGACAAAAAAACTTAATTTAGTGTCAATTCTATAAACTTAAATTTTGTAGCGTACTGTTATGGTTGTGATCCAAAAGGTCCCACAAAAGCTCATTGTGTTGAAAACTTGTCTGCCAAAGGGCTTTTGGCAAATGATTTGAACATGAGGGCTCAAACTTCATCAGTGGAATGACCTACCAATGAGATCATATTCTGAGGACATTATTGGGAAGTGACGGAACAGGAGATATGGCTTACTTAAAGGGAGTAGATTATGGGACTGTGACCTTTGGGACTATATCTGATCCCTGGCTCCTTCTTGTCTTGCTCTCTTTCCTTCTCTTCCTGTTTCATGTCTTTCATAAAATGAATAACTTTCCTCTGCCATGTACTTCCACCATATTGTTTCTGCATTTTCATAGGCTTAACGCAATGGAATCATCCTACCATGGACTCAGACCTCTGAAACCATAAACTGAAATAAACATTTCTCTATTTAAATTGTTATTCTCAGGTATTTGGTCACAGTGACAAAAATGTAAAACACAAACTGAAAATCAGGAGGGGAATATATTTTATTAACAACATAACTTGAACATAGAGGACAAAGCCATGTCTGCAGGTGATTTTAACTTCCCCAAAGTGTGTCTTAGTTGACTAGTGTTCATTTTCATGAGATGGAAGAACATACATGCACTGATCATGAGACACATTGAGATGGAGCTCTTTGCTCTACAAGTTACATATTTGATTCTCTTTTCTTTGCAACAAGAATAATTGATGCTACAACTATGATTTCAGAGTGGACGTACAGGTGGTAATATATAAAACACTTCTCTTAACTCACGTCATACCTTGTGAAGCAGTTACTCAGACGGGAATTTGACCTGAATGTTAGAGAAAATTAGATGAGTTATCCTAGTGCTATTAATCCAACACGGGTTTTTTTTGGTCTATTTATATATTTACTGTTGCTACCTCTTTATAAATCATGACTTCTTTGTTTTGTGCTCACTAATCTCAATGATTTGAACATAATATCTATTTAGTCATTGATAAATGTTTGCCTTCAAACAGATAAAGATGTGTATTTTTTTGTCTGCCACAGGGATCCTTACATTATTAATATTAAATTATTATTTCTGATAAAAAACTGAAATTGCAGACATAAATCAAATATCTTAACATAATCCAACATTTACATGATCCTTAGCCTTGGTGGTATGAGCATCAGGGAAATTTATAAAAATATATAATTGAAATCCTTATCTCTCTGGGTGAGTTCATATTTGAAAGGGAGTGAATCAGTCAAAGGAAAGCAATCAAATGTTCTCCAGCAATAGATGTTTCTGAATTCAGTTATCCTTCAGCATATACAGAAAAAAGGACAAAAGTATGATTTGTTCCTGAAGTCTGTGTGTCATATACCTGTGTGCTACACTGTAGAGTCTTAATTGGAACTAAATATAAATATACATATGCATTTATACGGAGCCCCCAAATTGTAGCGTCAGTAGGCCATATGGACACATTTTGATTCATATTTGGGAGGAGTGCTTATTGCCAGATCAAGATGGAACTCTACAGACATCTCTCTAGTTGACAATATAACTGCATGCAAGATTTTTCAGGTCCCATGGAGCACTGACTAGATTAGCCCCTGAGTTACAAAATGGAAAACTTCGCTTAAATGTAGTTCTCTGATGCTATTTAAATTTTTTTTGAACTTCACTAAGTTATTTTTTGCCATATGGTGAGATGGACACTTAAGAACCCCTTTAATGGAAGTGGTACAGGTAGATTATAGCAAAACCTTATATCATGAAATTTTCTTTTTTTGAAACTGTGGCTACTTTATTAGAGAACTCTTCTAAGGAAAAGCAATAGGAAATGAGCATGACAAGAATACCGGGAGTCCTTCCAATAGGAAAGGGACACTACACAAGAATCCTGGAAAGCCATTTCCTGGAGCTGATGAAAAATCTGCAAGTGACTCTACCTTTTTATTTCAAAAGTAAGCTTTCAAATGTTTATTGCCTGCCCCCAGATGATATTTTACAAATGGGGATTCAGGCACCCAGTCTCAATGTGCTGAAATAAATATAATTGAAAGTATAGCCATTTATAACATGTGGCCCCAGAGATTCTACTGATTAGGCATCAACAGCAGAATGGATAAAGAAAATGTGGGGTTTTTTTATTTAATGGAGTACTACTCTGCCATAAAGAATGATAAGCTTGAGATATTCCTAGGTAAATGAATGCATCTTGACACTCTTAAGTGAAATAAATCGG
>QZML01000476.1:830946-886175 GCA_016801275.1 Hystrix brachyura
GTACAAAAAAAAAAAAAAAAAAGAATTACTGTTAAAGCTTTAGGAGGGATGGGAACCTCTTCCCCACTAAGGATTTTGCCCAGCTGCTTCCAAAGAATGAAAAACATGGTGAATGATAAGGTGCATGCCACCCTTGTGGGGCCTTGAATTCTAAGAGTTTTCGATCATTTTTCAGGTGAATGTTTTTTGTTCAGCTGCGAAAAATAGGCTTTGAATAGGAAGCTTGGGCCAGCTGATTCCCTAGGGAGGAAAGAAGCAGAGATGGGAGTGGTTTCTTTCCCACCTTTTATAATGGGTAGAAATTGTGACACTTTACTGAGAGTACAGAGTACTGACCTCTCAGCATCGCAAACCAGAACAACCACTTAGATCTGAATAGAACAATTGTCGTCTACTGCTTTGTGTTGAAAAAGGAGATGGATTACCTTGCATCGCCTTGACCAGATATCAACAGTTTATTTTTTCTTGCTGAATAGAACAATTGTTGTCTACTGCTTTGTGTTGACAAAGGAGATGGATTGCCTTGCATCACCTTGACCAGATATCAACAGTTTATTTTTTCTTCAAAATAAGTTAAGCACATTTTAAGCTTTTTGAAAAATCTCTTGTCCCTACCAGTCAGTTTTCCACTGTAGTGTCAGTATTAAGAGTTGACATGGAAATGAGTAGAATGACTATTCCAGTAAAACTTTTTGGACATGATTTAAATTTTACATATTTTCACATGTCACAAAATAGTCTTACTTTGTACCTTATTTTGTTATATAACTTTTATTTTTCATTTCCATTCCCTTAGTATATAGCTTTAGGTTACTCAAATAAATAAATAAATAAACCTCTGCTCAAAATGAGGCAGTTGCTGCCATTTTATTTTATTTTTTTATTACTAGGGCTTCTTAAATAACTTTAAAATTGTGGGATTTAGGATACTTGCAGTGACATGTAAGTCAGAAGGCTTTTGTTTTATTGTACTGAAAGACATGCGGCAATAGATTTTATTCCTTCAAATGATGAAAGAAATTGCTACCACATACCTTTGTAGATGCATAAAAGAAATACAAGTCTTATAATACATAAGAGATGAAAGATCAACAAGTATATTACTAATTAAAATTCTGAAGTAGGAATAATTGTCTGTTTTATGGAATCCTTATGATGTTTTCAACAGCGTTGTATTCTTTGTTTTCGTTAGTACATTTTTACAGCACTTAATGATTACAATTATCCTTGGGAGGTGGTAGCTATTTGTAATACATCCAAAACAATGCTGTGTTCTCGAAGACATCAACTAATTTGTTGTTTTAGTCTTAGAAATTCTGAAATGAGCAAATTCAACACAGAAGCATAATAAATCTTTAAAAGAAATTTACGAGCCGAAAGTAAGTTTTCAAAACCAAACTAATATGTTTAATTTTGGTTTAGGATTAGGCGTAAGATTATGTAAGCTAGTTATGCCACCAAAAAAGGTAAAAGGCTAAACAGCCAATTATTTGCACACACAATGCATAATCTATTGTTCTAGAGGGAAATTTAGTAGTTCTTCCCATAAGAAATATTGTTACATATATTTTATTACATGAGAGGTTGATCAGAACATTTTCACATCACTTTTAATAAATAAAGGAATTTCATATTTAATTTTATGTTATCATATAAATTCATAAAGCATAATTTCTTTTTTGTCTGTAGTTTTTAAATTTTTTTTATTTTTACCAAGAACATGTATTGGTACATTGTATACATAGTGATCATAATCAACATGGTTCTTTTGTACCTGCACATGATGTATTTTGGCTTTCCCCCCTCTTCCCCTCCCCTCCCTTCCATTCACCCACCCCTCCCTATTTGCAACAAGTGTAACTACACCCCACCCCTCTCTATTTGCAACAAGTTTATTTACACTTGTCTGTATTGAGTTTTTTAAATTTATTTTAAATGATACATAGAATTATACAAATTGTAGATATTAGTGAAGTAACATCTGATGTCTTAATACATATACATATAGCATATGCTTACATCATCTTAACCAAACTTATTTATATCCTGAAAAACATTATCCTTTCTTCATGGGGAGGACTTTAAAATCTCTGATTCTAGCTTTTTGAAATATACAGTACATAATTGTTACCTATAGGTATTCTAATGTGCAATAATGCCACACCGTAATCTCTTTTTAATTGTTACTTTTGATTTATTTTAAAAAGTATTTCACACATTTTAATTAGTAGATCTACGGGAATAGCACGGTGGACTTATTGTGATCAACGTGGGCAGGAACGCCTAGCTGGACTGAGTTGGTGTGGTTCTGTGTGTAGAAGATCCACCTGAAGGTTATTGCCAACACAGCATAAAAGAGAACTAGAGCAGAAGATGGCGCCAGCTGTTTCCCAGGAGAAGCTCTGCTGTGGCTGGCTCTCCAGCAGGGAGCTCCGCTTTTCTAATCACAGAAGGAGCTCAGGGCCTTGCTGTTGTAGGGGAGGGCTGCTGTTTGCTTCAGGGGAACACTGGTCTTCATCTCTGCTGTAAGCATCATATCCTGGTTCCAGTATAGATTTCTTCAGTTTTTTTTTTTAGTGCAGACACGGATGTGCACAGGACATTGCTGTGGGCTCCCAGCTCTTGATTGGATCTTTTGGGTCTCTAGTGCATAAGTAGATGTTCTGTGTGTGAATGTTGTGACTTATACTTGTGCTGTATTAAATCTGCTCTCTTGCAAACCATTGACACTAGAAAAGTAACTAACAAAAATAACTTCTTAAAAATTCAAATTTTGAAGTGCAAAATTCTCCTTCTCCCTCTTTCGTAAAGGGAAACTGTCCTCAATGCTTAATTCAAGATGAGTATTAACATTGAATTCAACGTTCACATGTTTATGTTTATAAAAGCTGTTACCTCCACATCCATTCATTTAAAATGAGGTAAAATTCAGTGCTTAATATACACACATCATTTTCTATTCTTGTATAGTATAATAAAGGAAAGAGAGAACTTGTTATATAAATAATAGTGAAAACTTATTGCTATCACATGAGACAGACTCCTTGCTTGAGTCCTTCAAATCCAACTGACATAAAATACGCAGATCAATAATTGTTTGTTGTATTAAAATATGTAACATATGTTAAAATTCTAAAACTTTATTAAAATTATAAAACTTTACATTAAGCGAAATTTTATACAACAAAAAGAATGTCTCGTCAATCTCATTACAATTTTTACTGTTTTTTTTTTGTTTTTTTGTTTTTTTGTTTTTTAAGTAATGGAATTTATACATGGATGGATAACCCAAATCCTTGCAATCACTAATAGCTTTCTAATGCTCAGATCTTCTGGTATTTATTTTGGAATTTTTTTTTTCTCTAAATTTTTCTTAGCTAAATTTTTCTTAGCTGAAGAATAGGCTGTTAATTTTACTTCTCTAATGAGCAAGACACTCTCTCTTGCCCATTCTTGCTTTGGTATGTTATTTTATGTTTGAGGTTTTGATTAGTCAAACTCTCTGGTTTAACATTGTCTGACTCACTAGGCGACTACAACTACAAATGAATATCAAATCACAGATCTCAAATTACTGTGTACATTAGTTTAACTTTAACTATATTAAGGATTTTAATCTCTAAAGGATTTGTTGTTTTTATTAAATTTTTTTTTAGGCTAGAGTCATTTGTTCATAAAAAGAAAATCTGATTGTTGGAAGATATTGTGTTTGACTCAACAAAAGGTTATAGTTATTTTTCCCAAAATATTTAGGTAAAGAGTGAAATTTATTTATAATAAAATTTTATATTGAAGTATTGTAGAGCCAAATAATTCCCATGCCAAGCCTAATTTATTTTCCTTAATTTCTCTCTGCCAATCTTCTTTCTAATTAGGGTTCTTACATCAAAAATCTTTGCAATAATAATCAATCTATTTAAAAAATGTGTGTCCAAATATAGGTAAAGGTCTTTTAAAATATGCGTTTGGATATACACAAAATTCACCAGAGACAGAAAACACACGTTTAAAATTTATATAGGTAATTTATGTCCTTTCACTAATTTCATTTAAAAGAATCTTTCTCTTGTCCTTCCTCCTTCTCTCTCTCCCCCCCCTTTCCTCTCTCTCTCCCCTCTCTGCTCTCCACTCATTGATTTGGTTTGCTCCACTCTTTGATTTGGTTTGTGGTTTCAGAGTTTTTAATCCAGTCTTGGTAGCTCCAAAATAAAAACATCATGATGAAACACGTGGATGACCAAAGCGCTCGCTTCACAGTGGGGAGAAGCCAATCACAAGCGAGAAGTCCTCAGAGGACGAGCAGAGGCCAGGTCCTTACAGTCCAGTTACCTCTCCAGAGCTGTTTTAGTCCGGTGAAATGGACAATTGGGATTCAGTGGCACATTCCTTCTTCTCTTCTTTCATTTTTTTTCCTCTGATAAAATGAGTAGATAACTTTATAATTCAGTTATGGTTTAAATGACAGTCTCTTTCAAGGATTTCAAGGATGTATTTTCTCATGAGCTACTCTCCTATGCAAGAGTATAAATATATTATCAGTCAGTGCCTGCAAAAAACTTAATATCCTATCATCTGTTAACAGGTTATGATTGTTCATTTATGTACAATGCTAAGAAAGTTTTTTAAAAGGAACACAAAATACAACTGAAGACCCTGCACAAACTGTTAGTCACAATATCTGTAAGTGAGGAAGACGCAAAAGCAGTGTCACCAACGGTTGAGAGAGTGGAAAGCAGAAGGAGAGGAGTTGAAACCCATGAATGAATAACTTTAATATTTATTGGCACATTTTGAAAAAAATAATTCATGATTAAGCTTTGATTACATCGATACTTTACACTGGCAATGAGCTGGACACATTCAAAAAGTCGTTCCTTTGTATTACCTAGTTACATCTTCAAAACAAAAACAATGTCCTTATTTTAGAAAAGATACATCTAACCTCAGCTGTGGAATTAAGAGATTCATTGCAGACTCTGTAAATGCTAATATTGCCAAAGGAAAATTTCAATTGACAGTGTTACTTAGGCAAGAAAGACTCTACCCAAGTCATTGCTAGAGACTGAACCCCAGTGAAATCGAAGCTGCGAGGATTTTTAAGGCCTGGCTAAAGTAGCTGGAAAGCACTAGAATATATGGTAAATGCAATTAGGTCATCTGTATTTGCTAATTTTCCCTTTTGGAAGTTAGGCTCTTGCCTTCCAACCTAAACTGAGAGAGATGAGTACTGTCTCCTATGAACACATATCCAAAAATCATGTCCAGGTCCTGGAGAAACACATTCCTGGGATGTAAAACTGGTAGGAACCCGGGAGAAGACTTGTATCTCAAACGGGACAGAAAGATAATTCGCACCTGCCAATATTCTCAAGTGAATGCTAAAGAAAAGGGAGGTCCGGAGCTCAGTTAAAGAAACTTCTCCAAAACTTAGATAAACTGAAGAGAGAGTTAAATCCTTGTTCAGTGCCCCTTAATTTTGAATGTAGCACCATATCTTTCTCTACCAGGACTCTAAAGTTTGTAATTTTTTTTTTACTATACCCTACTAGCACTCATTTCTTGCAAGAAAGAAAAAAGATAAATATTTAAGATCATAAACATATGAAATATGATAATTTTTATTTTGATATTTTAAGTCAGAATCAGTGAGAATAAAGAAATCAAAATTTGTATGAAGGACATAAACACGAGTCAAGGGAACAGCACAAAGCAAACTGTCCTGGAGTATAGTAGTTCCTAACAGCATCTTTAGCCTGGAGAATAGATGGCTTGAGAAACAACCAGGCATAAATATAGTTCTAAATTCTCGTGGAAATACAAAGTCTTATCAAAACAAATAAGTAAATAAATGGTTTATTTATGGTACCACAAAAAAGAATGTTTTATCTAAGCAATTTTATCACCTGATTATAATAGTGATTTATGTAAACAAATGAAAGACAATGTCAAAACTAGACCTAATCTTGTAACTTTGTGATCTGAACTCAAAATTAGACATGAAGTCTTAGTGGTCCACAGAGATAAACAGTTTTCTTCTCTGATAAAAATGGCAGTTTTATAGAAAAGACAATTTGTGAAATTACCAGTGTATGTACACGAATTTGCTCTTTATCCTCTTTTATCTGTTCTACTTTTCGTCTTGGTTCCCTGAGATCTATTAATTTTGAGAGCTGTAGATATCTGAAGGGCCAGTTCCCCCCCATTCAGTAAATGCTAGCACTGTGTATGTGCTTGAAACACAATAATATTTGATTCAACTACTAGTAACTGATAATGGGAACTATTTCAGTCGCAAACATGTTTCGAGTCAAAAGTTACAAAAGCAATTTATGATGTTACACTCTAAGCTGTTAATGCAAATCATTAGCGTGAGTGCCTACAGCAGAACTTGGCGATTCTAAACACACTCGGCATCAGTCCCTCAAGATAGCCACTCGCACATCTCTAACTTCCAGGGAGAATTACGCAGTGTCCTCATATCTCAAAATTTGAAAACTGTGGAAGGGTTTTTTAATATAGTTCTGAGAATGTCTCTTTTCTGCTCTTTTGCAGACATAAGAGTGTAGATTTCTAAATGTATGAGACAGAATAGTTTCACATGAAGCCTTGTGCTTTGAGCATGCTTGCATTTTGTCATCAGTTGAAAATCGAGATAATTAATGTTAAAAAAGATGCTATTTAAAAAGATGACATCATAGTATTTTGCTACTATGCTCCTTAATTTATTTGTTAAGCACTTAAAATTTGTTGGTATTTTGGAATTTATTCAGAGTGAAGGATGAGTTTAAGAGAAGTTTTCCAGGAAATAGGAAAATTTTAATTAATCCTAAAGAGTTGAGTATGTTGATTTCAGAAATATTCTTGGGCCCACTCAAGAATAAAAATTGAAATTTTTATCACCTTATCATATATTACTGATTAAAAACGTTTATTGTCAAATCAGTAATCACTTTGTTAGATTTACCAACACTAACATTTGAAGCTTCTAGTAAAACAGGGGAGATAAAATCATATAAAATGCTATAATAAGTAGAAACAATTAAATGTAATACATTGTTGAGACAATGTATTTTAGTTTAGTAAAGAAAACTTTCAATATGTAAACAGATTATATTGAAGTCGTGCCACGACTATTGCCACGTACATGCAACAAGGAGAATTTAGTTTCCTTTGCAATATTATTAGCTCTTCAAGAAATCATGTAAAGTGTATTCAAAGAATGTCATTTTATAAAAGAGGAAACTTGGCTGAAAGAGGGTAAATGCATGGTTAAAACTTTCCATCCTTAGGAGACAGGATCCATATTCAGACTCAAATCTGCTGGCTCTAGCTCCCATGGTTTTGTTTGTTTGTTTTGAGTTTTGTTTTTTCCCTAATTCACCATTTGGGGAAAAAAAAAATATATATATATAAATATCCACTGCACATGGTGGGGCACATGGTTTCATAGGTTGGACAAATGACTTGCCATCAAGCAAAATAGGCGAATGAGCCATTCTAAAGAGATTCTTTGAACTACATGTTGAAAGTTATTTAGTACCAAGAAAATAGAATATGCATAGTTTTCAGAAGGAAGAAAGTTTGCACAAAGCCAGGGTTTAGCCTAGCACGAGGAAAATGACAAATGATAGTTTCTCATACTATTTACAAGACACAGCTGATCTGACCAGAGTTTGTTACTTGTGGCTGTAATAGAGATTACTGTAAAATTTAGCATCATCTCTGAAGGACAGGTCAAAATTTGAATATTTATGAAACCTGTATGTCTGGTTCAATATTTATTTTTCAGTGCATGATTAAGATGGGAGAAAGATCCTGGTATCCTACAGTGGGATTGGGAGGGGCAGTCAGGAGATGGCCAACGAGAGGGGATCAATAAGTTTGGCGCGGCCCTGGCTTTGATGCTTCCTCTATGACGAGCTCACAGATATTTCGACAAATTCTTCGGTGGGGCACATGGGGACTGGTCTGCTTCTTTCACTAAATAAGGTTTCAATGGACCACAATCACACCGTTTGTTTACACTTCTTACTGAATCTCACACTATAAAGACAGAGCTGAGTGTTTGCAACCCAGATTCTGGCCCCTAATATATTACAATATTTGCAATCTGGTCCTTCAAACAAGAAGGTGATTTCAGTTTTCATGTAAACAGTTAGGTTTCTTCCACTTTAGAGAAGTGATGTGTTTTGAAAGTCTACTCTTTCTGGGTATGTTAAGTATTCTTAATTATAAGTTAAGTGTATGTTTTGATTAATTATATATGACTCTTATGATTATTATATCATCACTATTATATATACTTGATTATAGTTAAGTATTCTTATAACTAAGTCATTCAAGTTTTATTTTATTTAAAAGTTATTCAGTGCAAGTTATTATTCCAGTGACACAAAAACTGTAGGGGGAAAACAGACACACACACACACACAATTTGAAAAGCCCTATTGTGGTACAGCTTCATTAAAATAGAACCAGAAGGAAAAATAATACATATGTAAACTATTACCAAAATAAATTACAATATATATATAATATGTTAAATAACAATATGCTGTAGAGGAAAAAACTCCTGTAGAGGTAAAGGAGGTTGTGAGAGGTCAAAAGCGGTTGAAGACGTCTATGGTGGTGTAACAGATGAGGGTGAGCGAGGCTGAGCTCCTACCACCTTGATCCAATCGGTCTTCTCCCAGCCACACTCACCTGATGCTACCAGAGTTAGTGCGCCGTCACTGTGGGCTTCCCTGTGTCTCCGTCCCTACGGTTGTTCTTGGCTAACAGACGCACACCGACATCAGGATCCCCAGGAGCTGGCTTACGAGCGTGTCCTTACGGACTGACAGATTCAGGGATAACAGGCTTCAGTGGAACAGCCCGGCGGCACCAGGGACACTCCAGAGCCCTCTGCGCGATATGCCTGTGGTTAGAGTTCTTCCAAAACTACGTCTTTTGTTGTTTTCCTGTATCTCTTCAGCTTTTTCATAAATGTATCAAATTTTAAAAAATATTACAGTAAAAGGAAAATTGGAATTAATTGCCTTCAAATTATTCCTCCTTTGAACTCATTTATCTCATTGATCTCGCCACTTTCTGGAAAAATCCCGAAAGTGCTCTTTCATGGAATATCTTTGGAGGGTGACTCAAAATATGATGAATGCTACTGTCTCGTGTCATTCAAGGGAAAGCCAGGCTCATAAAAATACTAACGTATGTTCTCATCCATCTTATTCACTGGATCTGGCACCGCATCGTGTAACTTCTGGCTCTTCCCCAAAGTCAAAATGACCACAAAAGGTAAATGTTTTGAATCAATTCCGGACATCTAGGCAGTTACGATGATGCAGCTAAAGACACTCGGGCTAGAGGACTTTCCATGGCTGCTTAAGGAAGTGGCAAGAATGACGGGATCAGTGTGTTTAAAGCTAGAAGGATATTCTGAGAGAGATTAATGACAATGTGTACTTTACTGCATTTTTAAAAAATTTAAACACACACTATATTTTTCAACCAGACTTTGAATGAAAAGTATAACTGAGAAAAGGTGAAAAATTTTTCAGTGTTACAGAAGAAGAGTTGGGAGAAGTGGTAGCAATCGAGAAATGGAAGTAAGAATTCCAAGAGTTCTAGATTTATTTTGAATGTATGTCAGTAGGATTCACTAATGAAGTGATATTGAGCAAAATAGCAGCTAAAGACATCAATTACTAAGATTTTAACTTTCATAGAGAAAAAGATTGAGTTGCTGTGAACTGGGACTAGAAACCATGTAAAAGAAACTGATTTTTTGGAGATTGTATTTGAGCTGTTATGTTCATGTTACAAATCACATCATAATTAGTGATGTGATTTAAAAAATTTTCTAAATACGTTCATAAAGTAACAACTTGAGCAATCTTCAGTAAGGATAGCTCTCTTTTGTTTCACTGGGTGTCAGCTGATGGCTTAAAGTCCGGGGTTGAGAGTCACTGGAAGGCCCATTCACATCAGGAAGTCTGTGCTGTGGGATGAGGCCTTACGTGGGGCTGTGGACTGGGACACCTGGGTGTGGTCACTCCTGCAGCCTTTGCTTTCCCTTAATGTGGTGGCTCTACTCTGAAGGCTGGGGCATGGACTCAGCCGACCTGTGGTCATAATCTACCATGGAGACACAAGCATGGTCACTTCCGCCCCATTCTGTCCATCTTGGCTGTTTCATCACTTACCCTAAAATCAAGGGGAGTGACATGTCTTTTGTCTCCTGGTTCAGTTTAGTCAGTATGACTTTGTTTATACAAGAGCAAACGTAAGACCATCTTTAGGAAATACAGTCTTCTGTGTTCAAGGAAACAGGTTTAGACATAATAAGTTTGAGTTTCCCATTACATGTTCAAATGGAGATGTCAGCAATACATAGGACAAGGACCTATAAGTTTAGGGACAGTATAACCCGCATAAAATAATTCAAAAGGCAATACAATTATCTTTTTTTCTTGGTTTAACGTGCAAAACATTTATTTTCCCAAAAGTTCTTTGCTCTTTTGACTGTTTAAATTGACTTTTATATATTATGTTTGCATCTCAAAGAAAAGCAGTGAAATCACTTAAAGGTGTGCCACGAGGGAAACTACATATTAGGTGCTTCAAAGGTAGTCACAGACTAGACCACCAGCCTCGTACTCTAACAAGGAAGCTATGTTTCTTGCAGCAAGGATCTGAAGGAGGAAATGATTGAAAAAGCATCAGAATTCCCTGACCTCTGAGTCTATGTGAAGCCTTCACTGTAGTTTCTACATCAATGACATTAAGCTTTTAAATGAGACCAGGCAAGGCTAGGAGCTTCATTGAATTTAAACGTCTTCACTGTAGTTTCTACATCAATGACATTAAGCTTTAAATGAGACCAGGCAAGGCTAGGAGCTTCATTGAATTTAAATTTAATAAGTTACAGAATCATGCCAAAATTGGTTTCTGGGAATAATATTCCCTCAGCCAATAGAAGAAAATTACTTATCAAAAGTTTAGAAAATTTGGATTTTTTATTCTTATTTTTGGGCTAAGAATCCTAGCAAATTAACTCACATGTGTCTGGCTTTAATTAAGTAATGTCTTCAGAATAAACTAGTCTTTAGTTCTATTTTAAATGACAGCCACTCCCTGGCTCCACAGAGTCAGGCCCTCAGGAGAATTTCGAGTGAGATGATTACAAACGATACTTTAATTAGCTGTTTCGGCAATAGGTAAAAGGTTTCTAGGCTCCACATCTAGCGCTGCCCTTGATTTCATCTTCCCCAGATATTAATTACAAATATACTTTCTATTACATTTAGTTAGCATCCGTAAGCAAGTTCCTAAGCCAATTATTTTGTAAGTGTGGTTCTTTGGTTAGAAGCATGAGACTCCATTTAGTTAACTTTGAAGACAATGAGAATTTATTGAAACTCATAGGATTTATGAGGCAGAAGAGAAAGTTTGTTCAGAAATAATAGAAATCATATTGCTCTGGGATTTATTTTTAAGACAAATTCTCAAGAGTTTCATTGTTTCGTTCCCATGAAAATGAATAAATATGTTTTTTTTTAATTTCTTTTTCTTTCATCACTCTGTTCATGGTTGCAGTTCCATAGAGGGAAAAACAATTGATTATCTGATACACCATGTGGTATCAGATAGTGAAGAGAAGTGAGTAATACCACCTAAAATAAAAGAATATCAAGCTCAAATCCCAAAGAAGAAGGCCTAAGAAACAAGGACAAGCATAAAAGAAAAAAAAAATACTACCACCAAAATCTAATCAAAATCTAATATCTGCTTTTTTCTTGGCAATGTGCTCCATAGTGCCAGAATTGGAGTCACTATATTCAGGTCAGCTTCACACAGATGCACACTTCTCCATTTGGGTACACACTGCTTAGTTTGATGTTACATATGGAAATCTTGATACATGAAAGCAGAATTGATTTTCTTACATTCTTTATTCCTGTATTTTGAAGGCATAAACTTGAAATTTGGAAACGTTCCAATGTTTCCATTATTTTTGCAAAAGGGTTCAGTAGAGTAGCATGACAAAAACCACTTGTACAATTAAAAATGTACATTTGCGTCAAACAACTAACTGTCAACAAAGTAAACCAAGTCTATTTGCTGAGTGTATATTACTTTTCAGATTAGGTCATAAATTTATAGATTAATGGTTTCATGATTACTTTTTTCCAAAACTACATTCATACTAAAGCAAAGATTCAAGGGTAGAATAATAGCCACATTCTGCCAAAAAAAAGACAATATGAAGGGATTGTCTGTTTATTTTCTGATTGCAGTAAATATTTGAAAATTTAAAATCTTATTAAAATTCAGAACTGTTGAATTTGCTTAATCTAAATAATAAAAGGAAATAATTTTATTTGTCTGAGATTTTCTTATCAACTTAATACTTCTCTTGTGTGTTAGAACGCTTGAAATGCTGAGATAGAAGACAAAATTCAGAAATTTTTTAATAGTCTATTAAAATTTCTCAGAAAATTTTCCACAGTTCCCTATAAATTCCAAATGCTTATCAAAAAACTAGGCACAGCTATTAAGACAGATTTTCCATATTAGGAGTTCAACACTGATTTTCCTGTTAAATATAGTCCATCGACACTGATATCCCTGTGAGCTATAGTCCATTGTACTCCCTTTGTCTTAGATCTAAGAACTTACATGTGGAATGAGAGTGCAATGTCTTTCCTTTTTGAGGCCATGGATACTGGCATTATCCCAGAAAAAAGGCATTGCCTCTCAAGCCCTTTCCTCATACTAATGGTTTTTAAATTTTTGTAAGTTTTATAATAAACGAAAATTTCTTTCTCTACCTTAATACCAGTATTATTAACTTTCTGATCCTTCTTTCGGTTGAGCACATTTCTTATGTAGCCTTTCCGAGTCTCCGGCTGGGGCTTTCATTCCCAAGGTGAACCTTCAGAACCCTTCCAGGTAGCTGTTCTCCTGGTCTCCTTACAACCACGCAGGTTCTTATAGCCCGCCTGGACCAAGTGGAGCAGATCTGTGTTCCTAAAGTCCAGTATAAACTAATTTCCCTAAAGTCTTATAATGAATTTCATCCATCATACTCTCAGCATTTCATCTTTGATCATTGAGCACAGCATGTCTCTTGCTTCATCAGTCTTTTCAATCTTTTCAATTGCATTCAGTTCTCACTCTAAATCTTTCTACTGTGCATTTGGAATTCTTTCTTCTGTAGTTAACACTATCTCCTATCGTCAGTCTCTCCAAGCAGGAGCCCTCTTTGAGCTTCTGGGCTTTTTGAAGCCTCTTCCCATTATGCATGTGTTAGGAGACTCAAAGCCTGTTTTATTCACTTTGCAGTGTTGGCCACAGAAAGTTCATCAGCCAGTTAAATTTTTATTTGAACTCTATAAAATGTATTCTCCCTTTTATTATTTTTCATTTTGGGGTGTGTGTGTGTGTTTGTGTGTGTGTGTTTGTTTGGGCCACTCTTTTTCTTTACTATTAGGATTTTTTTCCCTGTCCTTTAATAAGATAAAGAGCATTTAGTTTTATGATACTTTCTTCACATTCTGTTCTAGAGCAGAGATTTCCCTTTTAAAGACAATGTACTGGGTTTGGGGACTTAGCTCAAGTGGTAGAGTGCTTGTCTTTTGATGCCCAGCACCAAAAAAAAAAAAAAAAAAAAAAAAAAGTCTATGGAAAGTAGAGGAAGTGAGAATGTGAAAAAGCAATGTCAAGCTGCAGAGAATTTTTTAATACAGAAAAATTTAAATAAAATGGCTTTCATCCAAATAAGGCCAAGCTGGGATTGAGAGGTTTATAATTATCCAGTCCATGTTCTCGACACTACCCTCTTCTCCCACAGTTGACATCCAGTATACCAGCCTA
This sequence comes from Hystrix brachyura, assembly GCA_016801275.1. Taxonomy (NCBI): domain Eukaryota; kingdom Metazoa; phylum Chordata; class Mammalia; order Rodentia; family Hystricidae; genus Hystrix; species Hystrix brachyura. The sequence continues at coordinate 844,822 of QZML01000476.1, forward strand.
TTGTAACTACATATCCAATATTAATAATCACCCGTCCAAAATTTAATTTTCTTTCTCTTATTTTTATTGAACATGACTGGATTTCATACTGCTGACAATGCTTTCATTCTGGAAATTCTGTCTTGTTTCTGATCTTCCTTTTTCTCTTTCACTTGTTTCCCTCTTTCCTGGGCCTCTTCCGGGGTCTCCCTGAGTGGTCGGCTTTCACAGCTATGGGGTAGACATTTCAAAACTCTACTCATTCGTATTATTTTCTCTTTCATTCATCTTTAATTGTGATTTTATTTGGTCCTGGGCAGAGTGTTCAGAGGAAGGCCCTTTAATCAGACGGACTTGATTTGATTTCCAAACTCTTGAGGCAAGTTAGTATAGTCTTATATTCAGTTTGCATAACTTTTAGAAAAAAAAATGACTTAACCATCTGGAATTTTCCAAACCACTTGGTAGAGGATAGGTACGGATCTCTAGATTATTATTTATATTGACTCATCAAACCCAACATATGTAAAATCAAAATTAGCATCTACTAAAGTATTTTTCTCCCTCTATTTCTGCCTCTGTTACCACTATCATCCAAATCTGTAGATTTACAAAATACAGATTTTTAAACTAATGTTCCAGTATATATCTGATTAATTTTTATGTACTGTGGTCATGAAAATGTATTCTTTTATTTCCATTATTGCATAAACACTTAAAATTCATTTATTACAAGGCATAAACATTTTAATAAGATTTGGCTAAAAATCTTTCCTTTTAAAAATTGCTATTTGAATCTCTTGATTAGTCTTTGTTTAGTGACATTATATTATTATATTACATAATATATTTTGCATGGCTAAGTAAAGCCTGCTGAAATACAATGAAGTAAAATAATTTAACATTTATATAAGCATTTAGATCTAAAATTGTTCTGAGTAATATAAATTCACAGTGTAATTAAAGGTAGAATTAAAAACGTTGGCATAGTGATTGACTACAAGAAGTAACAACTTAAAATAGTTGCATATTTCGTCTTTAAAAAAAACTTATACAAATACTTGATAAAATATTTACAGATGTTTTTGGACCTGCCTTGGTAGTCATTTATTAAAAATTTGTCCCACAATATATTAAATAGATTTTTTTTTCAGATGCATGGGTATACAATAATAGAAACATTATTTACAATTAGGAAAGTTCACACTCTATAGAATCATAACTAAAATAGTGGTGCTTTTTCCTGTAGAGAGAATAAAATAAATAAGGGACCTGTCAAAAATGCTTATATTTGTTGTGTGACATTATGTATCTACAAATATTCAGATTTGGAATTTTCAGAAATCTTCAAAGAGTGAGAGGGTCACACTACTTCAGAAAAATCGTGATGAAAAGTAGCATGCAGAAATTGAGAGATAGTTTATAAACATAGAATACTTAGAAAGACCTAATTTTCCTGTAGAAAAAAATGCCCACTTATTACGTAATGGCCACGTACATAATGTATAGAAAGAAGTAAACCTCATAAAGACTTTTAATCAGCCAATTGTGCACTTTGCAACATCGCACACTTTCCAAAGGGTGACTTAAGCTACCAGTGTATATGCTAAAATAACATTGTGTTTCTATGGAATAAACTTTCCTGCCAGGTATGGTTAGTGTTTGTCTCTGTGCAAAAAATGAGTTGTTTCTCTTCTATTTGAGAAATTTCATATTTCATTCCTTCAGACATTGAATTCTTCTTGCTCTAAAATGTACCATTTAAGATCTTATTAGATGAAGCTTGTAACTGAGCTGATGAGACAGATATAAGACCAATGTTACATGACGGCTTTGTAAGCTGCAGTGACTGTTACCGGCAGTGTATTGGTCAGCTTTTCATTCCAAAACTAAACATCTCACACACGCAACCTAAAAGATGAAAGGTTTATTTTGGTTCATGAGTTCAGACGTTTCAGTCAATGTTCATCTGGACCTAGTCAGAGACATAATGGTAGAAGGGCCTGATGGAAGACAGCTGCTCACCTCACCACAGTCAGGAAGCACAGCAAGAGGGGAAGGGTCAGGTAGAAAGGGGCTGAGGAAAGTTACACCCTTCACACGCGCCCTCCCAGTGACCTACTTTCTCCAAACAGTGCCCACCTCCTAATAGCCCAGCCGGCTAAGACACGTTAATGGATTTACACCCCAATGAGGTTAGTACCCCACCATCTAATCTCCTTCTAAAAGCCCATCTCTAAATGCCTGAGCCTTTGGGGGCGCATGATATTTCCAAACCGTCAAAGGCAGAGAGAGTTCACATGAGAATCATGCAAAGTGGGAAAGCATTGAAGAAAATTTTCCACAAAAAGGAAACTTGAAATGTGTTGGCATTTTCCACAACTGTACTGGTAAAATGATACATCGCATCAAGCAATACGATAAACAAAACCCTGTGTTGAGAAAATCCATAATACATATGGAAAATACAAGCAGTTTTGTGTTAAGAATATAAAGAACAAATTAAGGACTAGATTTAGAAAAGACCAAGAGATGGGCTGACCATGTCATAGAAAGCTTTGCATATTCTATTTTTTAAAAATTTGAGTCCTATTGTGTAGGTGGTTTGTGCCATTAAAGAGTTAGAAACAAGGTAATAAAATTGTGAAAGTTGAGTTTTAGGCAGACTATTTTGGCAACACATTAAGTAGGGATTTGAATGATATAAAAGAAAAACCAGGAGGCACTGGCAGTTGTCTCAGCCAGAATTTCCAATTGCCTTAATAATTGGAAAGGTTATCAAAGTGGAGCAGAAGATTCATATTTGAAATGTTCCAGGAAGTATACTGAATGAGATTACCCTGGACCTATCGGATTCTTCCAGGATAATCTCCTCATGTTTCTTAAATTAATCCTGGTCCTTTTACTATGTAAATTAACATTCACTGATTCCAGGTGAATTTTATGAGTAGTAGAAAATCATTAAAGAAATACTTAGTACACAATCATCACTTAGGGAAGGCACTATTCTTACTCCACCTACAGAACACTTTGAATCACACAACACTCTAGTGTGTGTGTTCACAACCCTCACTCTTCTGTGTATACACAGGGAAAAGCTGCAGATATTTATTTTGTGGTTACAAACAAATTTTAGCAAGTAAGCAAATTTTTAAATACAAAATTGTAAATAAAAACAGTAATGACAGACATATTTACACACTTATTAAATATAAAATGTTTGACTTTTGTATAAATACACACACTATGTATATAGGTGTGTCATATATATTATTTCTACATAATGATACAATAATATTTTATATTTTCATAGATGCATCTGTATATTTATACAGATACATAACAAATTATTTATAAAAGGTAATGCAATACTGTGTGATTCACAAATAAATGTATTAGTGTCTGAGAAATTAATCTGATTTAAATCACGATTTTGTTAATATTTTAACCTGTTTAAAATATCTTTTCATATTCCATATTATCCCTTCTTAATAACATATTTCAATATCTACCTGTCATAAAAGTAAAATTTAAAGTAGCAAAATAAATTGCAATTAAAAGGTAATGCTAATAAATGCAGAAGTATGTTTGGTTTGCTATGCCAAAAAGACCACATAACTTAATGTGCATAAACTCTGGATAGAACTGGATTTGATTATGTTGGCAGAAAAAAATGACAAATTACTTCAATGTTTTGGAATTAAGTGAATTCATGAGAAAAATACAGGAGCCAGGATAGAAGTACAGAAATAGAAACAATTACTTGAAAAGAAAGAAAAGTGCGGTACGCTTGCATCAATTTATAAACACGGGAAATTACTCTGTGGTCTTTGGAAGGATGAAATAAGCCAAATATTTAGAAATACCACCTGTGCATCTGAAAACCATATGGGAATATGGAAAAGAAAATTCTTGATATGCTTTTCTAAATAAAAGATAGTCAATAACAAACCCTTTTAATTCTGATTACCTAAATGTCTTTTTCTAACACAGTCAAGACATTCTAACTTGTGACTCTGAGTGGAAGACCCAGGAGTCTACATGTGCGTTTATGTGCTTGCGTACCAGGGTCTATGTCTGTATGTCAGTATATATCTGTGTAAATATATAAATGAAACTTAATAATTAATGATTATTAACCCTATTTTTACATCAAGACTAAAAATAAGCATATAAAGGTGCCCTCTTTCTTGAATCTCAGACTTCATCAACCATACATGGGAAGAAATTGTTGCTTCCCACAAGACATATACGAGATAAAAATATTCTTCATGATTAATATAGCTAAAGACATTTTTTAAAATAAACTTTAGATACTGAACAAAAGAAAATGCTACAGAGAAGAAACAATCAAGGCACAAATCTGAAGTCTTACATTTTAAACATTAAATCTTGAAATACTGTAATAATGACAACCACAAAAAGACTGGATAAATAGAGACTAAAAAAAATTCTTTAAAAATATGGGACACAACAAAAAAAAATATGGGACACAAAAATAAAGAAAGAAAAATGCTTGGGTGGGGGGAGTGCAAGTAAAAGAGAGTAGAAAAGAACAATGATTTGTCTTAAAAAATGAAAGTACAGGATAATGAAAGAAATGGTCAATGATTTTCTAGGTTGGAGAGGTGAGTTTTCAGATTAAAGGAGCAAAAAGGTTTGATGGAAAAATGATTTTCAACCAGGTACAGCAAACCAAATGCTTCTCGAGAAGGAAAAAACACGAAAGAATGAAACCCATCTGATATTAGGCTTCATAACAACAACGATAGATGCAATAGACTATTGAGTATTACTTGGATGTTTGGAGTAAAATGATTTAGAACAAAGTAAATTCCCTTAAATGTTTCCGTGTGTGTGTGTGTGTGTGTGTGTGTGTAAAATAAGCCCAGTCAGTCAAGCATGCTTCCAGAATACATCAGATATAAATTTTCTTTCATTTGGAAGTTCTGCATCCATGGCGATTATAAGGAAAAATACGTGAGAACCCAAAACAGCAACTGGTGGCTTTACTATTTAAGAAAACAATTGCACAGAATCTCTTCAGTTTGGATGGAATTAGCTGAGACATTGATGCTATAATTTCTTCACTGTTAGGTGGTCCAGATATTTTTAAATTTATACTAGGATCTGGAGGTACCTTTTTTCTTGCGTTGCATTTAAAATAACTTCATAAATTCTCATTAGGAATGAACCAATATAAGAAATACATGTTCTCATTTGGACTAAAAATATGTGTTTGTGGATCCCCTGGCTTCATCTTGAGTGTGCTGATTAAAATGAGTTTTAATTAATTATCTTCATAAATTTTACTGTTTGTTTTGTATACTGGATTTTCTTGATATTTATTTCTCCATCATAAAGCTACTGAAATGTGTTTCTCCTGTGCTCAGAGCTGATTTAGTTTTTGTTGTTGTTGTTGTTGTTGTCTTTTTTTTTTTCTGTCACAATGTTACCAAAATGGGTCATACAATATTCAACACTATTCCATCTTTGGAGCGCCCCAAGTTACGAATGAAGACTCTTCATACTTCCTCTTGTTTTGTGGGCCTCACAGGATTGATGTCACTACTGTAATTAGAAACTGGGATGGCCAAGAACCTGTGACATTGTCTAGGTACCTCTCTTCTCTAAAACTTGTGAATTTATGGTAACACTTCTGTAATTTAAGGTACTACTAGATACAGTGAAGGTATATTGTAGGCTTTCCTTGGAGTATTCATATTGTTCGTGATAATATATACTTATTGAGAACAAATGATTTTTAAGATCAATTCTACCATGTAGCACACAAGAGACTAGGAGGTTTTTATTACCATTGCTCCTCAGGTGGAGACTGAATTGATGACTGATTTGATTACAACCAGTTTAATGTTTATAGCCTGCCATGTATCAACACCAAAATATTATTATATAAAGGCCTATTACAGGGAAATGTACTTCGTAAAATCTTTTTGTGAATCTTTGAGGAAGTAGTTCCTAAAAGTGCAACTCAAAAACTACCGGCAGTGTATTAAATGGTTTTATTTTCAATTTTGCAGGAGAACATTGATTAGTAGGTGTAGGGAAATATCAACATGAGTGTTGATTTTTAAAAATCTGATTCAGGTGTCTCAAGTGATGCCTCTCAAATTTTGGAGTGTGGTGGAGCAGAACAAGTTGTCTAACTTCCGTTTCATCCATTGCTCATTTTCGCACCTGTTGTCACAATTCTCCCCTCCAAATGATATGACATGTCAGTGCCTAAAATATTAAAATGAATGTACATCCTCGTGTGTTTCATTTTCCACATTGCCATGGTGCTGTGGAAAATTAACAAAATGAGAAAAAAATTATTCAAAAGCCAAAAGTACGGAAGCACATTTACTTTTTCCATTTATTTAGGCAAGGCCGAACTCTCTCAAACACTAATCTAATCTATGATATTCTTTGAAACTCTCAGTTATGCTTTGGGAAGTGCCAGAGCTTTGACGTGGCTCCTGATAGGTAACTTTCTCCTTCTTCTTGAATAGTGTTCACTTTCAGTCACAAAGAGAAACTGAACAGCCACCACAACTCGGACGTCAGTGAAGGGTCAAGTCTGCATTTGGATCTCAACTCATGTTCTTGTGTTATTGTCTGTCCAAAACTATGATACTGTTATGTATCGTGTGTAATATTGCTCACCTCTCCTCTGAGAACTGAAATCAAGTGTCTTAGTTCGAAAGTTGTTTGATTTAATGAAATGTCCCTTTCTAGGGCAGCTCACACCCGGTAACAGGCTCTTCGCAAAGGTGTGAAATCCCATTTGTCTCTCCAGCTTAGGACAACTAAAGAGCCATGTCAACCTCACAGCTACCCATCGGCCCAGATGATTCCTTACTGTAATCTTGTCAGAAATTATTATTTTTCTTTCCAAATCTACTTTCTTCCCAATAATTCTCTTAGACATTAATCTCCACTCACTGTCAGTTGCATGGAAAGTATAATCTGCAACACATATTGATTGAGACCATCCTTCATTCATTTGAGATTACTGGGCAGGTGATATTCATTTGACCTCTAGAATCTAGTAAATGCTTAAAGGTCCGATTACCTGCTCGTTTCCACAGGCACACTGACAAATGATGTCAGCAACTTCTTCCCCATACGTGCTTACCCATGACTACAGCCACCATTGAATAAAAACTGCCTCTTTCAGTACTCCAGACATATCTTATGAGGTATATTTTTATTATTGTCCTCTCACCTGCTTGGTTTTTTTACCCAGAAATAATCTTCACATCAATATTAATTCACTGGGTTATAATGAGTAGTTATCATACAGCATCTATCTGAGTTTTCCAATGAGCTGAAGGTCTTTGCAGTGATAAATTCTCACTTAATAATTTTTTTCACTTCTAAGAACATTACAAGCTGCAAAACATGAAATCTAAGAGAAGTGATCCTGTCTGAACAAATCCATCTGGGGTACGTGTTTTATCAAGAGTCATTATTCAGGGATGGGCAGTCTCTCCCTAAGGCCTTGTACTGTGTGGCAAAGGCACATGCCACTTCTTGCTTCAGCTATATCTGTGCGAGCTCCCAGGTGCCATTCACACAGTGTGGAGACCTAACTGCAGATCCTCTGCTGGGGACATGATCTTGTGGAATTAATTTCATGTAAACAAACTGTTCACAGTATGCCTTTAATTAGGTTAACAAACATTGTACTTAGTTCCTATCCATCATTCTAAAGATACACTGGATGAAATAGAGGTTTGTGAAGACGTACTATCTTGTCATTATTATTACTTATTCCTTTTATCCTGCACCTGTTCTTCATCATTAGTTCCTGCTATAATTCAGGGATAATATAAGGAAGTACTTAGTAACATGTACTCAAAAGCCAGACTGTCTGGATTCCGGGTCTTGCTATACTGCTTTACAGATGTATGGGATTTGCAGTTTCTTTATCTGCAAAATGTGTATCATAATTATATCAACTTTAAATGGGAGGTTGAAGTATACATTATTAGTTAATAAATGCAATATACATTTCGGAATTGTGTCTGGAACATAACGAGTGCTTTATAGTATGAAACATTCTTTACAATTAACTGGGATAATGAGTTACCCGTCATCTTCTGCTTGGAAAATACTTCGTCCCATCCTCTGCTGCTGCAGTAGGAGAAACTAAAGCAGGCTACGGTATGAACATAACATCTGTTTTTTTCATATATACTAAGAGCAAGAAGAATAGCTGTTTGCTCTTTAAGGGATAGTTCTTTCCAGATTCTGTTTCATTGTTCCAGCGTTTACTTTTTCTCAACAGCATAAATTTTATTTAGCAGAAGGAACGCGTGCATGCTTGGAGTATGCCTGTAGGCTCCAACATCTCTGCACTTGACTGGTAATTAAATCAATCAAGTCTTCCTCTGCTATGATTCTAAGTGCTTTCAGAAAGTGTAAGTTCCCTAAGGCAGCTTCTCTCTTCTTGGCTTCAATTAAGTTATCTCTGCTCCCACCTGTCCACAGAATTGAGGAAAAACTTAACATATGTTTGCCAAGAAGTTCCTCCATTCCTGTGCATTGTGCTACCTGTCTGGTACACTGCGGCCCTGTCACTTGCCTCCTTCCATCGCACTGCTCAGCAGGAAGGGATGTCTCAGGAGAAGCCACAGTCTCCTGTGAACTGGAAGAATTTGTTACTGGTCGTCTTTCTAGAAGGATCTTATTTTCCCATTTGCCTTTGAAATTGAAACTGGGGAGAATCTTTTTTCTTTCTTTCTTTCTTTTTTTTTTTTTTTTAACAAAAGCACTTTGGGATCCTTGAAGATATTCACTTTCATACTTTTGAATATCCTCTCACCATATTCAGCATAAAAAAACACTCTTAATGATTATCCTGGGCAAGACGGGTAGGCTCAATGGGTTTATTTTTGTTCCTTTTTTTTGTTTTGGTTTTGGTCCTCATTTCAGTTTTATGCCCAATAAAGTAGAATATAGGACCAGATGATAAAAATGAACAGTGTCCATCGAGGTTGGAGACATTTTTGCAGTAAATTTGAAAGCAAGATGTGTGAGGGCAGGCGCTGTGGTCTGGAGGTATCAGAGAGCCTGCTGCATTTATCACTCACATCAGTGCCGGTATAGAGTGCTGGTGGTTCAAGTCCTGTCCGAGGGACCCTGCGAGCTGCAGGAAGCCACCATTGTCCCTGAGAGCCCCTAAGTTAGGAGCTAGCTGTGAACTCCAATGCTATTAACCCACGTGACTGTCAAAACTGCCCTTTTAGTAGGCCGCTTCGTCTGGCCCTGACAGCTATGTGCTGGTTATAGTTTTTATTGCTGTCCCTGAACTGTCACTTTACAGAAGATGTACAGTGATGAGGCAGCATGCACAGGTGCTCAGTGAATGTCCGTGATTACTTTGTGGCTCGGTGTGTGCGTAGTGCAACGTGACCCAGAATTGCCTAAAACCTTCAGCGGTCTTCCACTTTCTACGGGAGTACTATTTAAACCTTACTTATGTTCTCTGTACTATAATTTTCTCTACATTAAAGATGCCTGAGCATATAATAATATGCCAAGATGCTTGTGGCAATTAGTCATACTGATTCATACAATCTGAAGTTATTATCCTATTGCTGTTATTGTTCTTATTATTTTTACTTTGCGATTGTTGCTATGCTTTATATTATGTATCATTTCATATTTTTGCCTAAGAATCTTAATAGGTAGTATATTTTAACCTTATATTCTATACAAGTCTTTGTTTTACCTATTATGGGGATTTTTTTTTCTCATGTGTCACAATAGCCTGCAAAGTTGGTTTTATTCATAATCTTGTTTTCAGAGGAGCATAGTTAAAGGAGAGCAAATTTACCAGGCTTAGCTAGGGCCCCATCCAACAATAACAAATTCTTCCCCATGTGCAAATTCATTTTCTTTTCTTTCCTACCTTCCTAATATATATATACCTTGTAGTTCTTTTTTTTCCTTTATTCTAGCTATAGGTATTTGATATTTTTTGCAAATATGAAAATTTGTGCTTTTTTTTTTATCAGTACTGGGGATTAAACCCAGAGCCTTTAACTGAACTATGTCTGTAGCCTTTTATAATATTTTTACTTTGAGACAGGTTCTCACTAATTCACTGAACTGCCAGGCTGGCCTTGAAATTAATGTCTCCTGCCTCAGTTTCCCAAGGTGCTGAGATTACAGGCAGGTACCACTATGCTAGGCTTCTCTTGACTTTTTTTAAACTTCTCTGGTACCAGAAAATCTTACAGATGCTCAGAAAAAATATATTTGGTTGCAAAATCCTACATTTTTAAAAAAAAAAAAAAAAAAAAACCAAAACAAAATAAAACAAAAAAAAAAAGGTTGCATATGGCTGAATGTTAGGCCTGAATGATGTTGTTGAACATCTCAGGACTTTAGTTCACACATCCACACCCATTATGTCATTTTAGTTGGTTTTGAAATAATACACTATGTATTATTTAAAGTGGGACCCAGCCTTAACATCCAACAGCAATTCAAATTCTCTATATCATTTATTTCAAGAACTTACCTGTTACTGGATTTTGAATATAGAAATTATATTTTTATTTAATATTACAGTAATTCAACTAATTTTCTTGTATCAATACTATAGTGATTTCACTGGGATAAACACTATTAGGTTTTTGAGTTTTCTTAGTTGCTACATTGGATTGATTTATTTATTTACATACTTCAAAGTGAAATCAGAATATATATCTTTAAAATAAAAAAGAATTTCAAAACTTCCAATGGTTGGTGAATATTCTCTCTGTCTCCCTCTGTCTCTCTGTCTCTGTCTCTGTCTGTGTCTTGCTTTCTCAGATGGGTGCTGTGTTAAAAATTCTTCTTTAACCAAATAGAAAGAAGATTTCTCCTGTATTTGAGAAAACAAGCCAACTTGAACTGATGGTAGCTATCATGACGACTATTGGGAATTGAGTCTTGTGTAAGAGCTGATTTTAAGTAAGTGGAACGCTGGGAACACGTAGCATTTTAGCATGAAAACAGTTTAATAAGCGGTCTTTAGGGTGGAGTTGGCACATGAGGTGAGCAGCAGTCTCTAAAATTGTGCTTTACGCAGCATTTCTTGCTTATTAATCTGACAGCTTTCTCTGCTGCTCTCAAGCTAAATATGGCAGTTTTAATCACGAGAAAACATGTCAAATTTCTCCGAATTCCAGCCCATCAAAATGTTGGCACGTCCTTGGGATTTAAATGCAATTTGAGGGGTCAAAGCTCTTAGTCCCTATTTACTGTGTCGCATGCCATCGACTTCCACGAACGCAGCCACCGAATTAAGAAAACTATCTCGCACTTTGCGTCATCCATTTTACCTATTAGGAGAAATGGTGTCAGAATCATGTCTCCATGCACTGGAGACATTTTTAGTGTTTCAGTGCTGTAAGTGTTGGCAATGTAATATATAGTGTAAGTTGTGCTTAAATATTGAGACACAGTCAATTACCGGAAAGCAACATAAAACATAACATTGCTGGCAAACTGTTTGTCTTTTGTTTTCCCATGGATATTTTTCAGCCTGATGAATCCAAAATTGACACAGAAAGTAGCGTTCTGCCCTGCACCCCGTTTTGATGAAACATGCGTGTAACAGAACCCTAACACCGCTTTGCATAATTCACTCTGAAATACTGGTCCACAGTTTTTTCTTGCATGGACAAGGCTATAGTGTGAAAATAGGGTTGCATTTCAGAAATATTTTATTTTGTTATTTTGGAATTTTGTGTTTAACGTTTCTTACTCAACTTTCTCTCATTCCTTGCTTTTTCACCTTCCGACAGCAACTCACTCTTCTCTCTCCTCAATGGCGAGGCCTGAATTCAGCTGGGCAGAGTGAATCTGCCATTTGTCAAATGGTCGACTGACATAAATGGAAGTAACAGGACAGCCTTTAATCACTTGTAATAGTGCAACCAAAAGACTAAGCAGGTGAACGGAGCAGCTGTCTCGCTGCCCGTTTCCCCTCACAGAAAGACACCATGTGATGACGGTGGTTGGATCGGTGGAGGTGTGGGGACTTGCTCAGTGCAGAGGGACCTCCAAAGAGAAACCTCATGCTACTCTGTGGATGTGGAGGAGGGATGGAGGGAACAGAAAGGTGGAGGAATCAGAAGTGATTAAAGCAAGAGTCAGACTGAGAAAGAATGTCTTAGTCTCTTGGAGTGGCTACGACCAAATACTGTGGGCTGGTGACTTGTATACAACGCGACCTTATTTCTACCAAATACTGTGGGCTGGTGACTTGTATACAACGCAACCTTATTTCTAAGAGTCTGAAAAGTGGTGAGTTCAGGATCAAGGTCCCAACAGATTCCGTGTCTGGTGAGGCCTGACTTCCATGTCGCAGGTTCGGTCTCCCCAGCCAGTCAGGCCTCACATAGCAGAAGGAATGAGGGAGCTCTTTACACTCTGCTTAAAAGGACGTACCCCCACATGGAGATCCAGCCTCGTGGCTTGTCCAACTCTTCCTGGAGCCTTTTAATCCTGCCACATTGAGGTTCAATATTCCAGCATGAATTTGGAAGAGAGGGCATGATGCACAGCTATTCAATACATGACAGAGGCCAAAAACTGAATCTGGGCTTTTGGCCCTAATCATTTTTCTGTGTAGTTTATTTAATTTAATGCTTATGTGAAAATGAAAACTCAAATAGTGAGAAAGCGATGTGTAATTGTGTGTCAACATTTTAATATATGTCCACATACATTCTAATTCTTACTCATCACTTAAATAATGCATCTCCCTAACTCTAGCATAGGCTAGATTTATAAAATTGAAGTCTTTTGACAATTTGGAATTTAAGTAATTTTTAGTAAGGAACACTTCCCTACAGTGGGACTTCTTTTCCTTTATTTGATTTTGAACAACATTACTCATTGTGAAGGATAAAAGTCAACCTCTATTAGTGTCAGTTTTCATCATGGATGGAGATCATTGAATAAAGACAGGAAACAAGAGGCAGATTTGATACAAATTTTATAATTCCTGTCATGTAGCTTCTTGTTTACATTGGATGTCATGGTAAACACAGCCCATAACTGTTACTTTCCACAGCACTACTGTTAAGTAGTATTTACAAATATATAAATAGTTCTAATTATACAAACAGGTAACTCCAACAGGAGATTAAATTTTCTAGTGACAGCACCAATATAGATTTTAATCTGGCTTTTCTATTCAAAGACTGTGGAAGGATGTTGAAATTATATGCTCTTGAAATGTGTTAAATAATTCAACAGGTAGCTCCATGCATAACACAATTATAACACAGGATGTATAAGACACTAATTCATGTGACTACCTTTAATTAGATGTAATAAGAAAAATGTTCAGTTTATAAAAATTAAATATATTGCTGTTAGGGGTATGGAAATTTATGTGCTTACCTTTAAATTAATACATTAAATTCAAGTTGAGATTTCACTACCTACATTTTGTCTATCAATAGTGTCAATTGTTGCTTAAATGTTTATTGCATTTTTAAATGAATTTTATTTGTTAATGCCTATTTATAGTACATGAAGTTTACATTCATTTTAGGAGCAGCTATATGTATATAACATAGCTTGATTCTTTTTTAGTCTCCTTCCCTTGCCCTACTCGCTTTCCTCCCTCCATCTCTAGATCCCCTTTTCACATTTTCATTATTATTGTTGTTATTATTACTATTTAATTCATGTTTACAACATATAATGCTTACACTAATTGTGGATATTTGGTATGTGTACGTGGTACATTTTTTTGTGTGTGTGTGCTGGGAATCCAACTCAGGACCTTGTGCTTGCTTTTTTTTTTTTGTGTGTGCTGGGAATCCAACTCAGGACCTTGTGCTTGCAAGGCAAGCACTCTAACCACTGAGCTGAATCCTCAGCCCCTTGCATCTTAAATCTTTTTATTTCTCCCTCCTCCCTCTCCCTTCACCCTCAGACTCCTTGACTCCTTCCTATTTACAAAAATTCTAACTTCCTCTTCTATCACTACTTTATTCTGTTTTATACTTGTATTTTGCCTAACTCAAATGAGAGATACCATTCAGTACTTACGATTATGTGCTGATTTATTTCACTTAGCATTAAGTTTTCTGGAGGTATCCATTTTCCAACAAATGTCTCAAAATTACGCTTTATAGCCTTGCAGTATTCCATTATGAATAGTTATCACATTTTCTTTATCCATTTGTCTATTGGTGGACACATACGCTGCTTCCTGAATTTACCTAGTATGAATTGTGTTGCTGTAAACACTGGTATGAATGCTCCCTGTAATACGAAATCTTCAGCTCTTTTGAGAAGATATCCAGAAGGGGAGTAGCTGGACCAAATGGGATCTCTATGTTTAGTTCTTGAGAAACCTCCTTGTTGAATTCCATAATGGTTGTAATAATTTTATCTCATTACAAATTTAAGAGATTTTCTTAGTTTCAGGGTTGCCTTATGTATTATACTTTAACATTTGAATTCCATGTTAAAACTTCATTCCACATTAAGATTTCTGTGTACAATTTGAGCCTAACTTGAAAAAAAAATCACCAAGTGAAATGGCAAACACTCCAAAATTATAAATGGAATTTTACTTAAAACATTATATTATTTAAAAATATACTTTTAGTAATTTTATTCTCAGAGCAGAAAGTTTAACCATAAAAGCAATGCCTACTTAGAACATGTTTTGATTTTCTTAAGAAGATGCACTTTGTTTTATACTAGTTGAAACTGTCTAACTGATTCATTGGTGTCATTTTTCTGGCACAGCAATGAAAGCTTGTTGGTAATATTTACGCACGTTTTGAACTAAAGAAAGAAAAAGAAATTGTTGCTCCAGTGGGTTTTTTTCCCCCTACTCTCCTACATTTGGCTGAGTGATCTGTAAATAAATTACCTTATGCAAGGCTGTATGCAAACAGATTGAAAGAGCCCTTTTTATTCTTGATTATACAGACAAGACATTCACAGGAAATTTTGTTTTACCCCTTCCCATGTTTCTCTGCTTTTCCTTGGCACTGAATCTCTAGAATTGACTGGTGTGTCCTGCAGAAAAAACTAGACTCTCAGGAAGCTGATGTTATTAGAGCTGCTTTTCCAATTGTTACCAAATGATATAAATTGTAGGAGACGGAAAAGGTCACCCCTGCAAGGATGCTACTTAGAGTAGCACCAGCATCACTAACCTGCAGCTACACAAAGGCTCTCAGACCCAAATTACAAGCGTGGTCATGCCAGCCAGGACAGCAGGAGGTCCTCTCCATCCTATATTAGTTTTCTCCTGGGGAAAAATATCAAAGTGCCATTGCTGCTGACACTGATTTTGACATATACGTGGAATGTAAAGAATTTTCCCTGATGTCCTTTTTAAAATATACAGCTGTACCTTGGTCCACAAATGCTTCTGTTTCCAAACAATTTAGTTCCTAAAAAAGAGTTTGGCAAAATTTTGCTTCTATTCGCAAACTCCACAGTGGGTGACAAACAGGATCAAGTCTTTCTTCCCCACACAGACAGAAACGCAGCCATCTTCCCCAAAATAGTAAGACAAATGAAGTTTGTAAACCGAGGCACCACTCTATCACTATCCATCTTTGTCATTTTAATATGGCTGTACATGACATAAAATATACATTTTTATATAAAATTCACATTCAAATGTAAAAAATGTAGAAATATGTATACACACCCACATATATATATATATTCACAAGTGTACAACATAATACAAATATAAAGGATCTGTCTGTATCATTCCATTATTGTTCCATAGAATTTTACCTACCAAATTTACTTATAAGTATAAATAGAATAGTTTTCTTTAAAATTTATTAAGTACCTAAGGAGATACAGTATCACTTAGAGAATTCGATTCTGAATTAAACCTCTTGGGTGTAAAATCCAATTATGTTGGTGAAATTGTTTACTCTCTTAGCAGAACAGTTTATACAGGTCTAGCAGAGCATAATACTACCCAACTCAGAGTGATCTAGAAGCCAGAATAGAAAAGTAGCTCTGATGCCGTGCTTGAGGGGAACAGTGGGCTTCTCATTGGTTGCTGTACCAGTCTGTTATTTCTGGAACATGCTGAGGTAAAGCAATTGCATGTGAGAAGGTGGTATGGCCAGAGCAGAAGTGCAACCGGCGGTGGCACAAAAGTGTCTCAGTAGTTATCATCAGGTATGAGGGTGCTGGAGCATACTGGTTAAATATTGTGAGCGTTGCATGAATTAATATGTATTAAACTTTAAATGTAATGAGACATACAGACTACCAAAAAAAAGCTATTTTAAAACATTATACCCAAAAATACTGGAATGTGAAGACTTAGAAGCCTAGAAGATATGGAAAACTGACTACTGACTGTTTTGCTATTTCTAAAAAGCCCTGGCTTTTAGGGCTTTTTAGAAACAGCAAAATGTCTAGTTGATTAGAACAGATTACAGAACTAAAGATCCTAAAACATTGGATGGATAGAGACACGCCAAAAAATAGAGTTCTTTGAGAGGTCAAAAAAGCTGAAATAAGATGCACATGCACCTAATACCCCAAATAAATATCATTGATTAAGTTTGTAACAACGTCTTAATCAGTCACATTTCCAAACAAGTCTGATTGATAGTTTATGAAATGTAATGAGTATATTATTTTAGGTGTGAGTTGAGACAATACAATATAACGGAGAAAATGTTCTAAAGTCTCATTTGTTTGTGTTTAAATCCCGGTACACATATAGGTTCTTAGCAAACATAAGAAATTAAATTAAGTGTAATTCATATTCTATGAGCTCACACATATATATATATATATAAATCATAAAACATACTAATGCTTAAGACATTTAATTTTCCTATAAAATATGTGCTTTTCTCAATTCTTTGATAGCAAATAGACATTTAACTTTCCTATAAAATATGTGCTTTTCTCAATTCTTTGATAGCAAATTTAAGAAGAATAATCTAATTTTGAGTTACAATTTTTAGGCACTATAGACAAATCTTAATATTCTTAGTCATTACTGAAACAAATTGCTTGAATATTTAGCAAGCTTATTAACCAAAGATACATATGCAAGACTGTTGAATGAAAATTTAGAAGAAAAGCTAAAATTTCTGAATGTATGTGTTTATTACAATATAGCACCACAAATACCGTGTAGGAAAAACACAGGGATCTACAGATGCACATAATAGAGCTACAAAGTCAGGCTTAGCAGGATCAGAAAAAGTGGATGTAGCTGTTTTTTCTGTGCTTCCCCCTCTATATGCCCATTCCCACATACAGTAATTGTTACCACATCTGCCAGCATAATTTTAAAACAAAGTGAGACCATTTCACTCTTCCTTGCCCAACCCTCCTTTGTTTTTGTCAATACCTAATCCTCTGCAAAAAATATCTTTCTTCTTAAAAAAATCTGACAACTGCGAAAGATGTCCCAGAGCAATTAAATGTGTCTTAGCAGAACAAGACAGTAAATCTATATAAATGTATTATGTTATTAAAAGTTTCAAAATAAATAATATTTTATTCTTATAAAACTCCAAATGCTTCACTAAAAACAAATTGATCTTAATGAATACTTTTTTAGGTTTAACTTTTACTTCTTTTTTTTTTTTTGCTTCGCTTTTGGGAAACTGCAAAACAATTCAGTAATTCAGTTGATATTCCATAATGCATAAATCTGCTTATTATCACTATACTGCATAACAAACTATGACAAATGTGGATGTTTAAAACAACAAAAAAGATCTCACATTTTAACAAGGTCAAGAGTCCACGTTCTTATCTCTTAGATATACCCTACTTCCTCCAGTCAGGGTCTCTCCTTGCTGAAATCAAAATACCGTTTGTCTTGAAATCTACTGGGATTCTCCAGGACTTGTACATGGAAACATGAGATTATTGCTCGCTGATGCTGATTATTTGCAGACATTAGTTCAGTGTGATTGTTGGACTCAGGCCCCTGTTCCCTTGTCAGCTGTCAGTAGGAAACCACTCAACTCCCAGAGACATCGCATGTGTACGTGTCACGGGCTGCCTACCTAGAGAGCTCACAAACTGGTTTTAACTCCCAGAGACATCGCGTGCGTACGTGTCACGGGCTGCCTACCTAGAGAGCTCACAAACTGGTTGCATCCCTCTTGAAGGCCGATGGGAGAAAATCTCTTACATAAAATTTCGTTGACTGTGTTGCTCACACAACTGATCTCCCTTTTTATTAATTCAAAGTCAACTTATTAAGGAAAAGAAGGACATATGCAGCACCCCTTCAGCTCTGTCATAACGTGTTAATGTGAGCAGCAGTTTGTTTAGGCTGGAGAACTGGTGATGTTGTAAGTGGGTGGTACACGAGACAGCAGGAATTCAGGATTCTGCCCATCACAGTGATCTTCTGACAATCCAGAAACTAGTCATGTTTTATGAACATAATTACTGAAAATTATTTTTCATTTCTCAGAGAAGGTATTCAAAGTCTACAAAAAAGAAATTTGTCATTTCATGTGGAATAATATGTTCAAGTGATTTAGCACACAGGCATAAATATCATTTCATGCAAAAACTGTAGGCATTATTTTCAATATTGTTTAGAATCGAGTTTGTAGTCTTACTTTCTCTTATTCTATATGGCTGTAATTTGTAGACTAAGGTAGATAAGGTGTGCTAAGTATTGTAATTATCGAAAAGGGTAGAAACAATTAAATTTTATATCATAACAAAAGATTCTTAAAAATTTTAACATTTAAAAGAAAACTAGATCCTTTTTAGCAAAAAAATTGATCTTTGTTAAAGATGTTTGTATAATAAGATTTCTTTCCTTGTCATCAACAAAATGATCAAAGAAAACAAAATAAATAAACATAAGAAGTAAATGTCTTTTTTTTCTCTTGTAAAAGTTGATTTGAGGCTTATGGCAATGTTTAATTTCATCATTATTCAATTTTTATGAAACACATTCTATGTAATTTTGAAACTTACAATATTGTAGGTTAAAATAATACTTTTTAAAAATAACTATTTAATAAAATAGTTAAGCATCCTATGACATTTTTAAAGAATAAATCTGAATTCCCAACACTGCTTCTATTTCCAAAGTTCAGCATTACAATATTCAGAATAAAGTTTTGTAACTTGACGTTCAATCAACAATGCAGATTACATTCTTTGTTATTATAGGGAAAAAGCTTAAGGCAAAGAAGACATATTGTTCTTTGAAAATTGTGCTTGTTTGTCATTTGTATTGACTTTTATTGTTGTTACTGTTGAAGGTATTCATGATTGCTGCTTATATTGAATTTTTCTCTGGATTTTGAAAACCAGAGGTTTTCTCTGGGGCAGAAAGAAATGCGATTATTTCTTAGGGAAATATACATATAATTGCCTGATTGCTTCACCAACTCTATATCAGTATGGACCTGATATTTCTGGAACTGTGTTGATCAGAGAGGTTTAGAAATGGACTGTTTCCAAGAAGATACTGGTAAAGTACAGAAGGCTTTAAGTGGTATGTGCCTATTACTTAATATGTATGAACTAATTTGATTGAGATGTATAGAATTTTATAATAAATATTCATGATAAGTTCTAATTTCCTGGAGTTGCTTAAATATTTTATGTTTTTTTTCAAATTAAACAGTAAATATTTATTTAGTTCCTATTTGTTCTACCGTGGTGACACTTTGCTAAGTAGAATGCTTTCCACTGTAGAGTCACAGAAGAACAGTCCCATGCAGGACCTCTCATAAGGTGGACAAATCTAATTCTATAATCTTTCTTTTTCTCACAGGATAAAATGGGGTTCTAGTAAATAACTAACAGAAAAATTAAAGTAAATGACATTGGGTATCCTTGACTAGAAACCAAGTAACTACCAGGAAATTATTACTTTTGTACATCACCCCCTGAGTCTCACTAATTTTGATAAATTGTAATTCAGCTGTCAGTTTAGATATCAACCCTACTGGAAAACCTTCCATGTTGCCCATTCACCTCTTTCTCCTCAGATGGAATGAGTTGCTCCTGTCCTTTGCCCCTGATTATTCTCTCCTTCCATCATAGCACTGAGCATGGTCTCTCTGAGTCTTAGTTCCTAGAAGAGTATCAGGCCCACTGCATTTGTCCAATAAATATGTGTTGAATGATAAATGTTACGAAAATATATTGTTTGTATATTTGATTTAGCATTACCTGGTGAAGTGATACACCTTATTTTAAAGACAGAGTAAAAAGATTGCTTTCCTATTTATCTATCTTCCAGTTTGCTCTGTATTTTTCAAGTGGATGGGGGAATAAGAGATGTAGGAATGGGGCAAGAAAGGGAATGAAAACAAATGAAAGAAAAGAACAAACGGGGAAAAATGATGAAAATAGAGCTTTTGCAAATGAGGAGACCAAGAGTTGAAGGGAATGAGGAGGAAGTAGAGAGGTACAGGCTGAAAAAAAATTAAGATGTGTACTAAACATGCACCGATTCCATGCAATAAGTGTAATCATTATTTACTGAAAACAGGTACTAATAAAAACATTTTTTTAAAAAGATGGAGAAATGCAGGATTACTGAGTTTAAGTATTTTTTTTCTTCTGAATTGTTCCTTTGAATGTTAATCTTATGAACTCACAGGTTTTGTATATTCATGTATTGTAAACATACTTAGTAAAAAAAAGATAATATTTAATAGTATTTAATTTGGAAAACATAGCAACAATAAGTAGTGATAGGGTACTTACATAGTACCCAGCACATAATTAGATATTTACAAATATTAACAGTTTCAAAATACCGTCGTCTTATAAATTTAAAGTATTATGTGTTTTTATAAATGACTTTGTACTGTAGACATTAATACTTTGGATTTAAAATATCAAATATACAAAAAAGTTCTACTTGACTAAGAATATAATAAGTTGTCTAAGAGTCTTTCGATAACATAGATCTTGGTATGATTCTATGTGATACAGAAATCAGAGCAGTTAAACTAGAATTGTTATTTGGAAAAGATGGAAAAAGATGAAAAAAGGGAAAACATACTTTGGGAAGGAAATCTAAACTGCCTATATATTAAGTTTCATATAACTACATAAATATAAAAAAAAACCTACGAATGAAAATGCAATACTAGAAATTATATCAACTATTTTATGTTGGAGAACAGTAATGAATCTGTAGTGTAGTGAGGTTACATAAGCAGATTTCTCTTGAAGAAACACACCCACATCGTATTAAATATTACATGAATATCATTGTTCGCAATGCTCTTTTGTGAAAAAGACAATTGAATTTGAAGATATAATTCCTAACGTTCCTGTATTTTCGTATTAGTAGCTAGCATTAAAAATTAACTCAATAAAATTAATAACATCACACATTCAAAGACTTATCAAAGAGTTTTTCATAATTAGGTTATTTGTAGTGATTTCCATATTTCCATTTGGTTAGCAAAGTAAACTTTGTATGTGGGAAACATTTTAAGTGTAACTCATGGGAACAATCTTGTTTAAAGAGCCTCTATGGGAAACGATTGTTAATATACATAACATGAGAATGGTCTAGTTTCCAGGAGTTTCTCAAAATTCCAGTTAAATATACATTGGATCTTAGCCTAAAAATTTTGGCAAACTTTACTGCCCAACGCTTAGAGATATAGCTGCTGGAATGAATGAAATATTTTCAATAGCAATTACTTTGGATGGAACAAATAGTTCCATTCAGGGTTTGACACAATTTCTTTTCTAATGTGGAAAAGACCTTTCAGTATACAAAATGCAAACATTTTAAAATATATTTTATGTTGATGTTGATATCTTCGCACCCAAACTGATCCCTCCATTTCAGATGATTGCTTGGCTTTTGCCTTAGCTTGTTTTCTTGAATCTTGCAAAAGAGAAATAATTTTTCTTTTCGGAATCTGCTACTTGTATTTATATTCTAATTTTGTTCTCTTATTCTGATTTTGTAAAACAAAATAGAGAAGTATTCAAATAATTTACAAAATATTTCCTAAAATGAGAATTTTAAAGAAAGTATGATTTCTATAATAAATATCATTATGCTAATAATAACATCTTCTTCAATATTTGTGGAGAATGGTTTTTGGAGGCAGATAGCTGCTCTCATCATATGCTAATACCAGCATCTAGATCTTGGCCTTCCCACTCACCTGAACACACTCACACACATACACACACACAAACACACACACACACACCCTCGATGGCTTTGTATAAAATCATTTTACCAATGCTATTTTAATTTCAGCAACAATCTTTCATATCTCTAAGCCTTTTGATACATAGTTCTATGTTTTCTATCTCAAGAACAGAGAGAAGCATCTGTTATATGTAGATGCCAGCACCCTGACCTTGGCCTTCCCAAGCACCCGGAATATGAGAAACAAATATCTTTGTTTATAAATCTCTCGATCTGAGTCACTTGATTTTAGCAGTTGTTGATTTAAACTTAAAATGTCCCCCAAAGACTAATTTGTTTGGAAGATGCTGTAGTCATCAGTGGATTCACCCACAGGTGAGTTCAGCGGTGCAATGTGTGGTTAATAAGGGGGTCCATTCTGAAGAGGTGGGTCATAGAGATGGGGCATGACCGACATGTATCTCTCTACATTTTGGCTGCTACAGGATGAGCACATTTCTTCCACTGCATCATTTGCCGTGCTGTTTCTGCCTTGGAACCACCCAATTCTGGACTCAATCCCCTAAATTTTGAGTCAAAACAAACCTCTCTCCTCCTTTAAATGGTGAGTATCAGGTATTTTGCCGGTGATGAGAAAGTGACTAATATAGAAAACTGGTACCAGAGTAGCATTATTGCTGAGACTGTACCTGACAATATGGTTTAGAAACACTTGTGTTTGGTTTGCAGGAGACATTCAGAGAAGTCTAGAATTGCAAGCTAGAGAAGCCTTATAATTCTGCAAGCAAAGTCTGCTGGGTAATTCTGCCTGGAGCTCGGAAGGCCAGAATTCTGATAAGAAGGTGAACAGTAAAGACCAGTCTTGTGTGGTTTCACTTGAGAACAAGGTCTTCATTGGCAGTTGTACAACAGTCCATGTGTGTAATTTTCTGACAGAAAGCATGTCTTCATTTCGGGCATGTCCTGAGACTTGTCAGAAGGCTAAGATTAAGAGGATTGGACTAATTGATCTGGCAAAGAAACTATTAAGGCAGCCCAAATTTCAGGCTGTTTTATTGGTACTGCTGGCATCTTTTAGTCAAATCTGCAGTGAGACTCAAGAGAAAAAGGCAGAGCCAAAAAATACATACAAAGTTTTCCAGTTTTGCCAGACAGAAAATGCCTGCCACATTGGGACAAAGGAGAGCAAAATTGTTGAAAAGACTAGCATGAAAAAGAAGCCAAAAACAGAAAGTCCTCCACTTATGAAAGTTCTGTCCTGGGAGAACTTTTGTAAGTTAGATTCATTTGCAGTCTGATAAAGTGAGTCTTATACAGTACACCTGTGAAACTCTGCAACTTGCATATTCATAAATCCAGAAATACTGCACCCTGCATGAAGACAATGGAAAAGATGGCTTGAAGGCATGAGAGGAACCAGCACTCAGAAGCCACTGAAGCCCGGTCCACAGCCCAACTTTGTCACAGGCACTGTCACCATCCAGGTGTCGCAGGTTTTATAGGTATACAGAGTGTAAGAACTAAGGGGTCAAAGTAGCTTCCACCTCATTTTCAAACAAAGGTCTGGAAAGCCATGCGGTGTGCCTCCGAAACAGCAATGTGTGAAGAGTTGAGAGTGGACCCGAAAGTGCAGTGGAAATCAGAGGTTCCAGGGTGCGGAATGCCTGCTGAGGACAACCACAGGCAGTAAGGAAAGACAGCCCAAGAAAGAATTTATGTTCTTTGCTGTAAGAAGGCCATAGGAGCGGGACTGCCTGAGACTTTGGAATTACTATCTCACCACAACCTGCTCTTGGTGATGAACACAGAGCTGTAGGATTTAATGTTTGTCTGGCTAATTTTAGGTCTCGTTTTGGCCTTATTCTCTTCTACCCTTCTATCTCTCCAATTTTGAATAGGAATATTTATCCGGCACAATTGTATGTCAGCACCATTTAACTTTACACACATGTCTGCACGCGTCTGCGCGTGCGCGCACACACACACACACACACACACACACACACACAAGATTTGAAATAGTATTTAGGAAATCTTCCACCTCCCATTTTGTGACAGTTAAGGAGACTTTGAATCTGGACTTTTCACAAAGGCCTAAATCATAACACTTTGGCAAATCTTTCAGACAGATTCAAGGTATTTTGTGAAATAAAATAGACGTGGCTCTTTGGGGACTGGGAACAGAATATTATACATTATACTTAAAAATGTCCCCCAAATGCTCATGTGTCTGGAAGAAGATTGATTCTGGCTATACTCACCAGGGATTATCCTTTTCTTGGGTCAGTAGCAGGATGTGGTATCAGTAGGTAGGACACGATCTGAAGAGACGAGTCATTGGAGGGGCATGAGCTGAGAGGACGTTTTCTTGTTCCCAACTCTTCCCTTCTCTCTGCTTTCTGGCTACCAAGCTATGAGCACCTTTCTCCCACGATGCCCTTCCGCCATGCTGTTTTTGCCTTGGAGACAGCCAACCATGGATTAAATGCTTGAAAACCTGGGAGTCAAATACATTTCACCTCCATTAATTTTTCTCAGAGATTGGAAAGTGACTAGTATCGCAACATAAACAGATTAAGATACATACTTATATTTCTTCTCTGGTTATAGTGGATAAAAGGAGTTTGAATTATAACAGATAGGAAAACAGCAAAGTAAATTCACTTATGTTTCCTAACAACAGGAACATATAGTTCTTATATTAGTTTTGCATTAGATGCATATTATATTTTATATCCTGTGCTTTTTATTTTTTTTCTTTTGAACGATAACTTCTTGTAAACTATTCGAATGTATCTTTAGCTCTTAATTCTGGGAGCAAATCTATATGTCACCAATTAGCCCACTGTAAAAGTTTCAATTAGTATAAAAATGGAAGCTATGATTTAGAGAAGGTTCTGCTGCTCTGGATGTTTCGTTTGAACTCAAGGTTATTAACTGGGTCAAAGGTCTAAATATAATTGGTTGCAATTTAGTGAACAGAATGATATTTCATCTAAGAAAAAATATTCCATTGATGTCAAAGATCACTAAACTCTACACCGAATTAGTCTGATGTAAATCTAAAGGGGAATCCAGTCAAAGAGCTTAGGAAAGAGAATAATTTTCTGAAATAGGTCAAACCTATGAAATTCTCCAGATTTAATGGAACAAGCTGTGCACAGCAGAAAGGAAATGACATTTTAAGTACTTTTTTTTAATACTTAAAGAAGTATTGAATGCTTAGTAAGGAATTGGCAGATGGTCTCGTTAGATAAAATGGCTATTAAGGAGTGTCTCCACTAACAAAATGCAGTATGCTACCCTCATGCAAGCTAGTGAGTTAACAGAAATGCAACTCTGCAGTATTGCTATTTTTGATCCTTTTACAACAATTCCTGCCAGTTCCACAAAGTCCTCTCTTATATGTACATGAACATCATACAATAAAATATCCTAAAGTAAAATTCATCTACAATTTAAGGAAAGAAATAACAAAACTTCACTTACTCTTGATTAGTGATCACTATGGTATACACAGCAGATAAAATATATATGGCATCAATGGAGAAAGATTTCATCACCTTCTCCAAATATTAGAAAGAAAGGCAGACAAATTTTAGACTTTTGGCCAAGAAAGAAGTCACACTCTATCATTTGATCGTTCCAATTTTAGTGTATGTGCTGCTGAAGCAAGCACTCTGTCATATGAAAGACTTGCTCATATACTGGAAAAACTCTCATCCCTTGTATGGTAGAATTTTGTTTCACGGATGTGTTCCAGAGTAATGTTTTTTTTTTTTTTAGATTTATATAACCTTTTTTGACATTTCTGTATCTTGGCTAATTAAAGAACAAATTAAATTTCCAAAAGTCATCTTCTGACTCTATTTGGACAAACAATGCAAATCTAGTTGTACAGCTGTTAAAAACTGCCAAGAGAATATTAGAATGATATCAGCTTAATTATCCCTAAAATAGACCTAACCAGGTTCTTTAAAAGCAGATGTTGATAACCCTTGTTTAAATTTAAAATTTAATTTATTTTATTTTAATTAGTATATGGTTGCAGTATACAATAGTCACATTCCTCATATAGAGTTGGTTCATGTATACAATAAACCTTGATTCCCTTTTTCTTCTCCTTCTCCTTTTCCCCTCTCCCTCCATCTTTTCATCCCCTTCACATTAGAGAATGATCTATCTCCCTACTTCCTATAATGTGTCCTTTATTTTGATCACTTTCATAATTTGTTTCTCATATAAGAGAAACGGCAATATTTGACCTTATTTATCTGGCTTATTTCGCTTAGCTTTATGGTCTCAAAGTGTATCCATTTCTCTACAGACGACTCAAGTTTATTTTTGTTTCTAGCAGTGCGGTATTTCATTGTGTAAATAACACATTTTTGTGTTATTTTGTGTGAATAACACATGGGTAAACAACACATTTTGTGTAAATAACACATATGTTGATGGACATATAGACTGTTTCCAAGATTTAGTTATTATGGACTGTGCCACTCCTTGTACAAATTTGCTCTCTGTGGTGGGCCCATATGATCAGTTTGAGAAGGAACGCCCAACTGGACTGAGTTGGTGTGGTTCTGGGTGTAGAGGATCCACCTGAGGATTGTTGCCAATACAGCATATAGGAGAACCGAAGCAGAATATGGGGTCGAGTGTTTCCCAGAAGAAGCTGTATTGTGGCTCGTTCTCCTGAAGAGAACTTGGCTGTTCTCACAGAAGGAGCTCAGGCCCTTGCTGTTGTCTGGAATGGCTGCTGTTCCCTTCAGGGGAGCTCTGGTCCTCATCTCTGCTGCGAGCATCATATCTTAGCTCCGGTATGGATTTCCTCAACCTTTTAGTGCAGACACAGATGCATCCTGGCTCCGGTATGGATTTCCTCAACCTTTTAGTGCAGACACAGATGTACACGGGATAATGCTGTGGGTTCCCAGCCCTTGCTTGGATCTTTTGGGTTTCCAGTGCATAGGTAGATGTTCTGCACTTTTTCTGTGTTTGGCTTGTGTGTGTGTGAATGTTGTAATTTGGATTTGTCCTGTACTAAATCTGCTGTCTTGCAAACCACTAACTCTAGAAAAGTAACTAATACACTCTCCTTATGTCTGGATGTAATCTCGCAATTTGGGTACCAATTTACAAACCAGATAGCAATGTGTAGGAAAATGTTGTTGTTTTATTTAAAGAGGCTACTATATTTATTGTGAATGGCAGGGCCTCGATGAGTGTATTAGTCTCATTTCCTTTGCTGTAACAAAATATTTGAGTGCATCTCTTTAATATATTAAAAAGATCCTTATTTAGCTCATAATTTTAGGTTTTCCAGAGTGTGGCCCTGGCATATGTGAGACTCTGGGAAAGGCCTTCACTTTATGACATGGGGAAATGGCATGAAGGTGTGTGTTTGTGAAGAAATGTTACACAGGAGACAGCGATTCACAGAGAGGAGAGGCTAGACTTGCTGTTTTATAACAACTAGCACTCATGAGAACTAAGTTAGTGATCCAAGGGAAAAACACCTTAATCCTTTTGGACAGGATTGTTAGGTCAATGCCTTAGTGCCCTAACAATTCCCCGCTAGTACTCAATTCTTAGTTCCATTAGCTATTAATATCACTATATTGGAGAGCAAGCTTCAAACACACAAATCCTTAGCAAATAAAGCACATCCAAACCATAGCAGTCAGGGTCCACTAAAATGAAATCTCAAAACTTACTTGCTCTAAGTAAAAGAAGTAAACCCTTGGTCAAATAATTAGAATATATTTTGACATGTTTACCCATATGTTTAAAATTGAAAGTGGTAGAGTGTGCTCAATGCTTTTGACAGCTCTATATATTAAATACAGAATGAGAGTTTAGAAATGATGGTGTAGGGAATTCTAGATACAATACTCTAATAAGTCACTGTCCCTCTACCAATCCATAGAACTCTGCCAAAGTCATACACTTGTGTCTAAATGGAAAGTTGTCCAATCTTTTTGTGATAATTTTCTTCAACTGAAAAATCAGTCCAACTCAGAGTTATTATCTCAATTAAATGTATTAATGTTTTCAAAGTGGCTGTGTTTACTAATTGTATATATAAAAATATATAAATCACTACATAAAAAATAAAGAAAAATATAAAATTTTCCTCAGAATATTGAGGATCACTTGTTCATTTCCTCGAGTAGTAGATCTGAATTATTTTTGATTTAAATTTTTGATACAATATTTTAAGATACTTTTAAAATTATCAAATAGAAAAGCATTACTTTTATTTAATTACTTATATTTAATTCAATGCAAGGATTTTCCTCTTGGTCAATGTAAAGCCAATGAAAAAATCTAGATACTACATAAAAGAATGGAGAAAAATTTATTATGTGCAATAAGGACAATACAGTTTCTTACAGTGCGGTCCTTTTCCTGAACTAAGATGCTCTGGGGATTTTACTGAAAAGCCTACATACATTCATATAGGAAAGTCCATGGGTGGGTAGGCTCATTCATGGTCAGTTTAAAGTCATAAATCCACATGACCCTGGAAAGAAATACTGGGAACTCAAGCTTCTGGGCTTTTCTGGTGGTCAGGGGTGGTGGGATCTGAACTCAGGGCCTTGTGGTTGTAGGCGAGCACTCTACCACTTGACCCAAAGCTCCAACCTCTGTGCTAACTCTCTTCAGGGTTATAAGGAGCCAACTTTTCCCTATGTCAACTAAAACAATCAGTGACTCGATGGTCTGCTCTGGTTTCTTGTTTCTTCAAAGAGTGTTGGTTGGTGGGGTTGGGGATTTAGCTCAGTCAGAAAGCAATCGCCTAGCAAGCACAAGGCTGTGAGTTTGATCCACAGCACCAAAAAAAAAACAAAAACAAAAACAAACAAACAAACAAACAAAAAACAAAAAACAAAAACACAAAAGGAGTATTAGCTGAAATAAAAAAAAAAAGATTTAGTATAATTGTCTTATGTGTTTTATATGTTTTGGTCCTAGTTGTCTGGACATTAATCTGGATATATGATAGTTAAATTTATAAAGGCATATAAGATAAATAAAGAAATCTGCTGCTGGCAAACTAAAAGGAAGGTAGGGGGAAGGCAAAAAAAAAAAAAGTTTTACATACATGTACCAATTCCTACAATGAATTTAATTATTTTGTACTACAAGGATGTACTAAAAAATTAAAAATAAAACAAAAAACAATATTGAAGATATATTAAAAGTCTTTTAAAGGGATGGCAGTTTTCACCTTAAATTTTGTAAGAATTTTCCCGTAAAAGAATCTATCTCTTTGACACCTAACAAAATTAACTATCAAAATATTTTAATATTACAAAGAAGACAAAAATTATAGCAATTGATCAGAAAATGAGTCTACTAGACTGCAAACTACATGATTGTTACTTATAATTCAGATTCTACATGTAAAATACAATAACTTGATATTTAGAAGTAATTTATTTATTTAATGGTGTTAATAAAAATTACCATCCTGTAGTATCATTATTCAAAAGGGAAAATATGATTAAAGTATAAACATGTTTTTCTCCCTAAGGGACTATATCATAACTTCATGGCAAGATCTAATGTAACTGAATAACATTGAAGGTTCAATGGAAGATTTAATAACAAAGATAAAATAACTAATGGAAATATAACTTAAAACTTAACTGAAATGAATGATAAAAATTTTAAAAAGCCTGAAACTCACGTGAACCTAAAACCAGTAAATTCCACACTGCACAAATTAAGTCATTTCTGAGGAAACTAATGATTATTACTGACATTAAAAAAAAATTTTGGAAAGCAAAGGCTTGCAGTATACAGTAGAAAGATGCAGTTTTGTTTGTTTTTTCTTACCAGCTGAAAAATTAAGAGACAACCTCAAGATGTTTATATACAACAAACCAGAACTTAAACAAAGCATTGACTGCCTTTAAATGAATCACAAGGAAGATTTGGGCACATTTGTTTTCTATTTTAAATTTATTTTATGATATTTGTAATCCTTACAGCTCTTTCAAATGTATACAACCAAAGGATACAATACAAAAAATCTATTAACAAAATTCACAGCTTGTAAAAAAATGCCATACTTTACAGAAGTAAGATGACATTAAAGTTATATATTGGCTAAAGTGGCTTTACTTACCATGAATGACTCTTTCCTATCTCCTGTGAACATCCAGGTGACTTTTAAATGAAAGTCCTCTTTCTTTACTAACTGTGAATGGAAAAGTTAGATTTGGTAAAACAAACCTCTTTTCGGAGTAACTAAATAACAATTTACACATCAAAGAGTGAGTTACTCAGATGCATCGAGTTTTTCAATAGACTTTTATTAAAGGTAAGGTGATGTAATGCCCTAAATCAAGTTGAATTCCAGTGTGACCTTGAATAGAAGACAAGTCTGTCTTAAGTGTAAAATAGCAATCATATTCAAAAATTAAGAATTAAATAAGAATAGGAATTCATGTGTGAAAATGATTCACTCGCACATATCAGAAGGGAAAATGGCTTTTCGCAAAGCTCCACCCTAAAAAGTCATCTTGGTGCTCATGGTATGAAAATTCTTTCCCTGGCTTTTTGTCACTTCTTCTGTGACAGACTGACATCTGAGCTCTCTTAGTCATGCTAAAAAGGAGGAATGAACATAACAAATCAAGATCAGAACTTGTTCTGTGGTGAAATACAGGATACAAACCATTTTCTACTCCACAGCCCTTCCCACTCCGCCCTCGAGTGCAGAGAAGGAGCAAAACAAGACTTGCTGTGTAATTTGAAATAAGAATGCGGAGGAGACAAAATAGCCCTTTGCACTTGATCCATGAATTCCTATGCGTCGATGAATGTTTATGGATCACAGTGTGTACGCGCTCGCGCGCGTGTGTGTGTGCGTGCATGCGTGTGTGTGTGTGTGTGTGTGAGATTCTTTTTTCCTGTTAAGTAGCTTCACCAAAAGAAAGGGGCTTTATAAATGGTAGGTCCTTCAATGGAGCTGCTCTAAGTATGTGTAGTTATGATGAAATAAACAAGAAATAATGTCTATGAAGCTCTGGCTTCAATGAC
This sequence comes from Hystrix brachyura, assembly GCA_016801275.1. NCBI lineage: Eukaryota > Metazoa > Chordata > Mammalia > Rodentia > Hystricidae > Hystrix > Hystrix brachyura. The sequence continues at coordinate 876,008 of QZML01000476.1, forward strand.
AACTCACAATTGCTTTAACATTTCCAAGTTTGAGTTTCTTCTGAAAACAAAGACTGTATCTTCTCTACTTGTCTCATAGTATTTTGGAGAAAGGTAAACCGAAGAAATAATGATACGGGTGTCATGACCAAGTCCTCACGTAAGGTTGCACTATAGGGGATGAGGAGCAAGCAGGATCCTGAGCCCTGATCTGCTTCTCATTAAAAAAGTTGTTGTCAGGCAGGGCAGGTGGGTCCCAGAGTCTGTGTTCTAGTTGTGCTCTAAACTCTAGATTCTTGTTGATGAGGAGCAAAGATTTGAAAGAATGAACTTAGGGCCCTAAAGAAATTCATTTAAGTAACAAAAGAAAACTGGATCCACCACGTGGATGAAATAGCCCCCGCTGCCCTTGGGCAGTGAGGGATCCCAAAAGGGGAGGTGGGTAGAGAGTGAGCTAAAGATAGAGCATGGGTTAGGGAGCAGGGGGACAACAGGGGCAAGAGCTCTAGCTTACAGTATCCTTATTTATTCAGTCTCAATTCTCGTGAGAGTTTTCCCGATCCTGTGAGTAGAGGGCATTTGGATTTCGTGCCCCAGGCTGACGTCAGGTCAAGGCCACTCCCTTAGGTCATGTCCATCTTCCCAGCCAGGTCAAGCCACACTCTATTTCTATCTCAACATGATGCATGGATTTTATAGGACAGGCAGGGACATAAAGTCATTTTGCCATACACCACGACTCTTTACGAAAACCCACAGACTCTCAATAAATTAAAGCAGAACAAACCTTGCCCTGCATTTTACTGATCCTGTAACTCTTGGGTTGAATCTCTTCTCAGTTCTGCATAAAATTCTGCTGATCATTTAGGGAGGGTCTGTCCAGGAGCTGATCAGAGGATTGACAAGCCTTTTATTTACAAAATCTAATCCTCCTTCGAGGCTGAGAAAATGAAAATAAGAAGTTTATACGGATACTCAGCTACACTTCAACACCTCCAGGCATTACCCTAAATCTGTGATCAACTGAATTTCAGGAAAAATGGACCACCATAGAAGGAGACAATATTTTCACAGAAATGGAACCAGCCCGCATTGGAACCAACCTCCACGATGCCAGGCCTGCAATGATGATCAGCTGGGTCCCAGCCCACCAGTTAATTCTTGCCAGGCGGTGGGCCAGCCTGAAAGCCTGTATCAGAATGGACCCCTCCGGCTAAGCAGGAGAATTTTCCTGTCTCCCCTCTGATTTTCCAGTAAAGCTTTTATTTTTTTGCTGTAATTCTGTGCTTTCGTTTTAATTTCCATTTCACCTAAAACAAGGACATGCTAGCTCATGTCACAATTCTCCTGGGTACATTGTGACTTGGTGCCTTGCGCATTTTCTCACTTTGTATTAACCACTCTTATGTGGTAAGGTTTTTTATAAAATCCTGATATGATTGGAAATATGAAAAGTGAACTTTCTTTCGAAGAAATGCCTGAGTTTGAGCTCTAATGTGCACTTACTTATGCATTACCTCATCTAAGAAAACTTAATTAACATCTCTGAGCCTCAGTTTTCTCATTCTTAAAAAGGTAGTAAATGTGTGAATTAAATGAATTATATTAAAATGTCTGCCTTAAATTATAATCAGTAAATGTCACATTAATAAAGCCGTGCATATATCATGTTCCTTATTGTATGAGGAATGTGTCACTCACAAATACTTAATTTCTTCTCCAAAAGCAAAGAGTTAATCAACTATGTGGTAGGGATTTAAAACAGAAACTCATTGACATCAAAACCTGGATGCTTTTCATTTAAATCGCTTTTACTATCCAAAGTCTGAAATAATAGTTTCAAAATAGAAAAATTCTTACAACCTCTAAAGAATTTAACAGCAGGAAGCTTGTTTAAATGAGCAATTAGTATAATTCAAAAAGTCAGATGTTGATTTTTTACAGTTTGTTTGCCTGGATTCTTGTGACATGAACAGGTATCTATAAATTAAACATAGATTTAAAAAATATATTTTGATTTTTCTGCTTTGATTAAAAAGGCAATTCAATAGGACACTCTTTAATATGATATAACAAAACTATTGAACAGCATGTGCCTTGAAGAATGTGTTTTAATTGTTGTGTGGCTATATCTGTGTGTGTGTGTGTGTGTGTTTGAAGGTTGTAGCATATTTTGAATTAATTATGTGTGAATATGGCAATAATAAATATCATAAAGCAAATTTGCTTTTTTTAATATATCAATTTAAACATTTCTTATTATGCAGTCCCATTTTTCCCCAGAATCATTTTTGTGAGATTTTATCCTACTTTTCAAAATAAACCTTTATATGGAACATAATAGTGTACCACTTGGAGAGTTAGAGAAGAAGTAACTGTGGGAAGAATTTGTGTAGAAATAATTCTGGATAGCTAAATAAATTATTAAGTAAAGAAATAAATGCTAAAATTCGGGGTGTCCAATAAATTAACATTTTAGATGAAATATAAATAATCTGCTTTTATTTCCAAAGCCCTCATGTGATTTTCCATTTCTAGTCACGGTCATCTTTCGATTAATTTGATGTTACTCGATCAGCAAAATGTCTTCGCCTTTGGCAAGTCAGGAAACATAATCACTGGTAATGCCATCACCGTGACCACATTTTCCTGAGTAAAGATATGTTATAGGTTCTTCATGTCAATATACTGTACTGGAGTAAGGGGACCGCAACCCCAGGACAGCTGCGACGAGCTTTAGTAGGAATAAAGCCAGGGGGGGACCCTCTCCAACACAGGAAGGTGAACCGGGAAGCTCTTAGAGAGCCGGGCTCGGGGCTATATGGGGGCTACGGCGGGGAGGGGTGAGGGAATCGGCCAGCCCGTGACAGGTTAGAGTGCTTCTCTGTTCCTCCTTATCTCGAGGCTGTGGACACTGGCGGGTATCTGGCGCCGAGGAGCTAGACGTTCCTTTCCTGGCTGTAGGCATCCTGTGTGACTTACGGATCTTTGTTATTTTACAGCTGTGGCCGCGGGAAGGTCTTGGGGGCTGGGAGTTGGTTGTTTCCCACGGGGCTTTTAACTGTACTAGGCCTGCTTAGAAATGTTTAGTGATCAGAATATACAACATTGCTCACTTTCTGATGGAGGGGATTACGGAAGCACACGTCTTTTGGAATCGCCCTAAGGGTTTCTATCATACTGGATATTATGTAATTTGTTTAGCAACCATATCCAGGAAGGCATGTATATATTTTCAATGCATGATCAAAATAATTAGATATAGTAAATCTTAGCAAGTTCATTTTTAAGTAGTATGTGTGAAGATAAAACAAGACCAAAGGATTTAGGGAATGTGTACACTATACAGTTTTCTACTGTTTCTATATTGATATTGTTTTTAAGATTTATCAAATTATTACCATATCAACAGAAATTGGTAAACATTAGCAACTATGCAGAGATATTTTCCTACAGTGTTACAATAACTGTAATCCAATCTTAATCATGTTTTTTGTTAATTCTATTAACATATATTGAATTCCTACTATCTCAAATGATTCGTTTAGGAGCTTGTAATATAGAGATGTGCAAAATCCCACTCATTTCCCCAAACAACCTATAATCTAATGAAAGAGGGATACATAGATTTGGGTAAGAGCAAATTCTAAATTATTAAACAGAACAGGTTTGATCGAACCATATTTCACTGTAATTTTAGTTTGTCAAAATGTGCCATGTGGGGACTTCTGCCATCAATTAAGTTATAGAGAAATCAAGATGCTGTATCTCATATCTACTTTTTGGAGATACATGATAAGCATTAATATAGAAAATACTCAAAAAATTGTATACAAAGTAAATAGCATTGTATAACCTAGTCTTACACGGTGATTTTCGAGTATAGGAAAAGATTTTTGTGCACAATCCAGTGACGTGTAGGACCCGAGTCTGCAGCATTCTCATCCAAATGTGCTGTAGTAGCACTTGGGTGGAGGAGGCACTTGCCACCTGAATTTTAGGTTTGAAATGAGGTATATAGTAAATGTATGTCTGTCTTTGGATTTGCCATCTAACATTTGTCTGACTGCCATATTTTGGAGTTTTTCTATAATTCTTTTTCTTCTGCATCTTGTTTACTTCCTGTTATTTAGTACACTATTTCGTTCAACTTTCTAAATGTTCTGACGGATCGAAGAGGTCATCGTAACAGTCCCGGATTGTATAACCTAGTCTTACACGGTGATTTTCGAGTATAGGAAAAGATTTTTGTGCACAATCCAGTGACGTGTAGGACCCGAGTCTGCAGCATTCTCATCCAAATGTGCTGTAGTAGCACTTGGGTGGAGGAGGCACTTGCCACCTGAATTTTAGGTTTGAAATGAGGTATATAGTAAATGTATGTCTGTCTTTGGATTTGCCATCTAACATTTGTCTGACTGCCATATTTTGGAGTTTTTCTGTAATTCTTTTTCTTCTGCATCTTGTTTACTTCCTGTTATTTAGTACACTATTTCGTTCAACTTTCTAAATGTTCTGACGGATCGAAGAGGTCATCGTAACAGTCCCGGAGGAAAAGTATCTTAGAGACAGATCATCACAAAAGGTCACTCCAGAAGGTTATTAAAAACATGTTCAGTGACAGAGTTGTGTTATTTCTGCTACTCTGTCGTGGCTTTCAGTGAAGCTACAGAGAGAAGTAACCCCTGCACAGGGACATAAAAAGATTCTGTTCCTCTGGGTTTCATTTTACCATCAACAATTTTACAGCTTTTTAGAAATATCTCCAAACAGTGCACCTGGACAGAAAATGTATGAATTATGTTTACATATTTCAACAATTAAAGGAGCTAAATCTCACTAATTGTGCATAATTAGAATTCAGTGATTACACTAAATAAACTCTCATTTAGAATTTAAGTGATTACTCTGTAGTTCATTACATGACTCGGCAAAGGCTTACATTTTCAGCTTCCCATAACCTCTTTTTGGAGGTTCTACAGGTATGCTTTTTCTATGAGCTTAGTTAAAAACAAACTTCTTATTTGTAACACAGTCTGTGGAGAGTACTTGTGAACCGCTTGTTAGCTGCCAGCTGTGACCACGGCTTGCATGACCCGTCAGTGTGCAGGATTCTTCCTCTGCCCCAAGGACTACATGACATTTTTGCACAAATCGAGCTTTCCTTATTCAGTAGCTTACGTGCTACTCTAGTTAAAAAAGAGGAACAGAGATTATAAAAATATAGAATATAATTCACTCAAACATATTTATAAAGGAAAAACATTGTTTACATATTGCTATTGTATGCAAGATTCTTTATCACTATCTTTTTCTGTGACTAATATAGACACCAACCTATTATCATAACTATTAGGAGGAAGGCCATATTATCTTTCTGCTTTGAGCTTTCCTAGCTATTGTGTAGAGGCTACATGGCTCTCCGTTTTGAGGAACCTTCTCATGCCCTAAAAATGGCCCCGTGGCTTTTCAAAGTTAGATGACTGTTGTTTTAGAAGGAAAAATATTTTGGGAAACACAAAAATAGTAACCATACCTAGTAGTACTTGTGATTACTTCCCTCATTACATTGTTTCTTTCCCTTTTCCATTATTTAATTTTTAACTTGGTTTGAAGGACACTAATGTCACTATCCATTTATGATTCAGCAGATTTATCTTACTATTTTCTTGAGACCCCATAAAGAAATCTGTGCACAGCCAAAATTGTTCATGTCAATTTCCTACTTAAAAATGAGTTGACCTCAATACATCAAGTGCAAGTTTCAATGAAAGAAAAAAAAATCTACATGAGATATTCATAGGAGACAAAAGAAATAACTTAAACTCTAAAACAGACCCAAAAGCTTGCAATGACAAGATTTCACAATTCATTTTCTCTCAAAGGAGGATATTGATATTCAGGCCACGATAAGATCATACACTGACAACTGCAATTTCCACCGCTGAGGGGGAAGGATGACTTCCAGGTTCCTGCTTCAGTGTGGCCGTGAGGCAGAACTCACCTGACCTGCTGGCTAATATGATGTGACTCTGCTCTTCTGCTTTCGGATATATTGGTGTAACATACTTCGTTTTCCACAGTGTCTTACTCTAGCCACAATTATAATTGCATCACTCTGGAAGTTCTTGATATTAGCTTTATTCCTAAAAGGTGTTCTAGAAACACCTGAAACTCAAAATATGAAATAGGATTATAGGAACACAGAACTCAGTGAACAAAGAAATTTTTAAACTAACCAACTTCAGCAAAGTTACACAGCAATCTTTAACAGGAGCCTTTGAAGAGCCTTTAATATGCTAATGTGGTTTCTGAATTTCCATGATACCATTCAGTATTTCCCAAATGTATTTGTTTATAAATGCCTTATTGGAAGCATCATGTTTTCTATTTATTCCTTGGAATGTCTTTGTAAATTTGTGCCTTAGCCAATTAGCTATAGATCCTTTGGGTCCCCTTAATCTAGGCAGTGATTAAAATTTCCTTGGAAGATGTAGGGTCAAGTTATAATCGGCTCCAGGAGGGAATTTCATGTGGGGCTCAGAATTCTGCTATTTTGTTTCTCTATTTAGGTCAGTAATTTTTTAGTGAGGTTTCTGCTTTGGCCAAGAGAAGAACTACAATTTAGTACCAGGTAGGATGGCCGTGATATTATTAAGTGCTTCACTTTATGCTCAGTTCCAACCATAGAGAAAAAGTCTTTCACCAAAGGCACTATGGGTCCATGCCTGGCTGTCATGTTTTTCTTTAGAAAATTAGAACTTTTGACTAAGCTCATCACAATAGCATGCTACAAACCATGATGTTCTGTAAGCACTCCTGACCGTATTGACTTAACAATATAGAAATCAGTTTCTTCACTGAATATAATATCGTGCAAATGTATGTAATATCATTGGTAGGCATAATAATATGTACAATTCCATGAATATGTATATATAATGTCATGGGTATCTATACATATTTTTCATGGATATGTGACCTTAGGTATTATAAATCATCCCTGCACTGTTCCTCTCACACTGCTCTTCTGTTCTGCCTATTTTTCACTACAAACTATACAAACTAAGTATTTTTGATTGGCCATACTCTTCCACAATGATGTTTCTGCCTTGGAGCAAGCCAATGAAATGAATCCCTTAACACCATGAACCAAGTTAAACTCTACTTCTTTAAGTTGTGTATGTTGGATAGTGTATCCAGCAATTAGAAAACTGCCTTACACAGAAAGCTGCAACCAGGGAAGTGCCATCGTTGTTGTGAATAAGTGACCCTGCAGTTTGGAAACTTCTGGAGCTGGTTTGCGGGAGATGTTTGCAGAAGTCTGGAACGGGGGCCTGGGAAGTTCCTAGAGTTCTGGAATCAGAGCCCGCTGGGTGGTTCTGGTTGGATCCAGAATGCTACTTGGAATGATGATAGTGGTGTCTAGGCTTAGGAGGTTTCAAAAGGAAACAAGCACTTTATTTTGCAATTGAATTAGAGGCCATGTGGGTTGCATCAGTCAAAAAAAAAAAATGTGTCTACATTTTTCTCATCTCTCACACTTGGCAAGAGATTGAGTCTAAGGGTGGTTGACTGACTGACTAATCTGGTGGGTTAAATTTCAAGACTTCCCAGCATTCAGGCTGTGGCGTTGTCATTGATGGCTGCTTTTAGCCAGATTGATAGTGAAAATTTGGGCAAAAGGCAGAGCACAGCATTTTGAAAAACTTAACATTTTGGCCCAGAGGGAAATATGTATAACATTTAGGCAAAAGAAGGTGAGGTTGCTGAAGAGATTGGTGCCATTAAAGAGAAACCAAGTACATTTATGACAATATGAAGATGCCTCAAGCCAGAGGGCTCCCACCCCCACCAGGAGGCCAGTGGCAAGTGAGCCAGGGAAGCTGCATCTACATGTCCAGCTGCTCCAGAATGCTGACGTTGCTGCCAAGCGCTACGTCTTCCAGATCAGCTGCAGCACTAAATTTTTGCAGGAGAGCAAACTCTTCTGTGAAGTGCGCATGTGGGGAATCCAGGTTGCAGGCTCTTTATGAGAAGCTAGTGCCCGATGATCACAGTGCTGTAGTATTGTGCTAGCACTGTGGTGCAGCTGTATATACAGAAAGGTATTAGCAGAGGTTTGATTGCATGGAGACCATAATAAATCATACTGCAAGGGCTGGGGATTTAGCTCAAGTGGTAGGGCACTTGCCTGGCAAGAGCAAGGTCCTGAGTTCGAACCCCAGCAACCCCCCAAAAAATCAACTGCTTGCAGACTCATATCGAAACCCAATCAGTGAGTAACTAGTGGCTATGAAGCTGCATCTGGTGGCAGGCTTTATAGTAGCAACTGAGTTGATGTGTGTCACTTACACCGAAGCACACCCTGGCTGGCTTTATGTCAGAATCTAACACTCATTTTTGTCCACATGTAGCCTGCTCATTACTTTATATACTTCCGTCTGTGCCTCTTTCTGTCACTATGCATTTGCCTCAGTCACAGATTCGTTAAGCTTGGAAGCTAACACTAGCCAAAACACGTGAGAAGCACACTTTGCTGGAGAGTTTCCTTGAAAAGTAGGAAAAAGTCAGTGATGAGACAGCAAAACAGTTCTACTTAAATTGTGGCTTTGTTGCAACCTGTGATTCACAGTCCCCAAGATTGCTTTGTATGATACATAGCAACTGACTATTGAATGAAGCAAGAAAACCCTCAAAACTGCTTTATAGCCAGATTTATAGTGAAAATTGAAGCAAAGACAGATGAAGCACCCAGCATTAAAAGATAAGCCTTCGGATTTTTTTTTTTTTATATACGCGTGAAGGGAAGCTATTATTGAAGTCTGCACTGAGAGATAATTTTTAGTGGCTAAACACATTGTTTTCGCTATTGGAGAAGAGTTGATCCTGTCAAATGACAGGTTTTGTGAACTTTTAGAAGATACTGCGTTTCAAAAGGTAGGACATGTTCTTTTGGTCAAGAGAATATATTTTTTGAAATGACGAAACTGCAAAATATATAAAGGCACAACTGCTGCAGAGGATTAATGAGCCACGGTAGTATGCAATCCAGGTTGACAAGTCTACCCATGTTGACAACATGGGAACAATACCTGTTTTTATGTGATATATTTTTCAAAAGATTGTGCATGCAGATATGTTATGTGTACTTTTGTTGCCCACAAGCAATACAGCCGCAGAACTGTTCGAGTATTTGAATGGATACAAATCAGGAAAACTGAGTTGTGAAATTTGTGTCAGGATATGCACAGACAGAGTACCTACCCTGACTGGGTGACATTCTGTGTTTGCTACTTGGATCAAAAGATTGTTTCTGAATATAAGTCCAGGCACCGTGTCATCCATAGACAAGGGCTGGCTGTCCAAAATTTGTCAGCAGAACTTAACATTTTGCAGAATGTGATTAAAATTATCAACCACATTAAAGTATATGTCTTTAACTCACGCCTGTCCACCAAGCTCTGTGGGGAGACGGGCTTAGAGCACACACGTTTTCACTGATACACCCAGGTGAGATGACTTTCTAAAGGAAAGTTGCTGGCCAGTGTTCTAAAGGTATGAGAGCTACTTCAATTTCTTTTAGAGAAACATTCACTACTGGCAGTACATTTTGGTGGCAAAGAATGTTTTGCAAAATTTGATTACTTATATGACATATCCTACCTGCTCCATGAGCTCAATATGTCATTTCGGAAGAGGACAGAAACTGAGTTCACACTGATAGAAAGTGATTGTATTCAAAGACAAACTGGAATTATGGGGAGGATGAGTGAACACTGGGGTTTCTGACGTGTTTCAAATATTACAGAGATGTCGAAAGACACTGATCAGGGACTTCTTTTTTCCCAACTGTTGCGTGATCACCTACCTCAGTTTTCAAGAGTTTGAAAATCACTTTCTGACCAAAAAAGACCCCCGTCTGGGAAAGAACCACTCGTGAATGACCTGGAGTCACTTGTGAACAAGCCAGGTGATCAGATCCACAAGGAGATCAGCCAGGATCAAGCCAGAAAAGGATCAACAAATGAGCTCACAAATGGTGGTAACCTTGAAATTACATTTGAGACAACGTTAAATGTCCATGTGTTGTGGATTATAAATGTTAGACTATCCTGAGATTGCTACTAAGGTAATAAAAAGTTTGTTTCCATTTATAGTTTCTTATCTTTGCAAAGCAGGATTTTCT
>QZML01000478.1:4931-18526 GCA_016801275.1 Hystrix brachyura
TCCCCAGCACAAAAAAAAAAAAAAACACATGGGCAAAATGTAGACAATTTTTGCCAGTGGTAACATGCATGACCTCTAGTTCAATTGCTAATACAGCCTTCATTCCCAGCTGAAATCTCAAGAGCCTGAGTTTTACTGACCACATTCTCAGCTCCAACCAGAATCACACATCAGGCTCTGCTTATAGTATTTTAGGTTTTCTCTAGCCTATTTGCCCAAACTTTTTCAAACCTGTCTCACAAACTAGTTCCAAAGGCTTCTGAACCACGTAGTCTGATTTAATCTCAGTGAAGACCCCGCTTGTGTATTAGTCAGCTTTCCTACTGTTGTGTCAAAATACCTGACATCCATAGTTTAAAGGAGGAGAAGTTTCATTTGATTCAGGGGCTCAGTGAGTTTAGTCTGCAGCAATCTGGCTCCAGAAAAGAAATGGCAGGGCAGAAGGGTATGGCAGATGAAAGAGCCTCATCCCATGTACCCAAGAAGCAGAGAGATACACCCTCCAAATGCCTCCTACACTCAGGCCTTTCCTCCTAACAGTATACCGAGGTGTGAACGCAGCACTGGATTAACCCCTGATGAGTATGCACCCTCATGACCCCATCACCTTTCAAAGGCCCCATCTCAAAACAAATGAGATTTTCCGGGGACATTTTAGACCTAAACTATAATGTTATACACAAGGGTGTTTTACAGAATGAAAACCCATAACCTCAGAGAATAACTCAAACACATAGGAAAAAATAAAACCAGCAGTATAAGTAATGAGATAATTGTCAAAAGACAGTATAAATGCATACTTCCTCTTTCTTAAGTGACTTAAAAAGCAATTGTATGAAATAATATGCAGAATGATCACATAATATGTAAATGTTTAAATTAAAAATTTGCTCAGAGTAAAAGCCACATCGTCATTAATATTCCTCAAAAGACTCCTCCTTGCCGCCAACACACTTATCGCACCATTCTTGCCACTTTCTGAAGCAGTTCTCGCTGCCCTCTTTCACGTCTTCAGTTGTGCTGACATGACTACCTCTCCCTCCATATCTGGAATCAATTTGAAATGTTTCTTTTCACGGTCATTTTGACTTTGGAGAAAAGCCAAAAGTCACATCTGGTTTATTTTGTTAGGAAATTTTGTTTTATTGTCATAAAATAAAAAATAAAGAAATATTATAAACAACGTAGTCCAAAGCATTTGATAATTTAAATGAAATGGACAAACACCTAGATATATAAAAACCAGCAGAATTAATTCAAGAAGAAACAGGCAATCTGAAGAGTGTTAAACAAGTAAAGAGACTAAGTTAGTAATTAGTCTACCTACAAAGGAAAACGCAAGCCCAGGTGAATGTACTGCTAGATTCTGCCACTTTAATTTTCAAAATGATTAATAGAATTATTCAGAAAAAATGAAAAAGGGGACACAATCCAATTTAATCTATGGTGCTCAATAACCCAAAGCAGATAAAGACATCACAAATAGAAAAATACAGACCAATATCTCTTTTTTGAGGGGGTGGTACTGGGAATCAAACTCAGGGTCTTGTGCTTCCTAAACAAGCACTCTACCACTGAGCTAAATCCCCAACCCCAGACCAATATCTCTTAAGAATATAGGTCTAAAACTTCCTAATAGAACAATGCAAACCAAATCCAGCAACATATGAAAGGGTTGTACACTATTACCAGGTTGAATTTATCCCAGCTAATGTCATATGTAACAATAAAGACTGTTTTACCCCTAAGATCAGATTAAGACAACTATGTCCACTCTCACTATTTCTATTCAACGTTGTACTAGAGGTTCCAGACAGTAATGTATGAAAGAAAAGAAAATGAGTGAAATCCAGATTGGAAAGGAAGAAATAAAATTCTATTAACATATAATGTGATCTTTTATATAGAAAATCTTGAGGAATCTTCTGGGAATTATTCCAACTAATACACAAGTTTGAAAGGATTGCAAGATAAAAGATAAACATACAAAAGTCTGTTGTACTTTTATACACTTGAACTTTACAATTCAAAAAGAAGTTTGATAAAATAATTGCATTACAAAACTATCAAAAAGAATAAATTTAAAAGAAGTAAAACTTCTATTCTGAAAAGTACAAAGCCTTATTGAAAAACACCTAAATAAATGGAAAGGCATCCCATATCTTGGATCAGAAGATTTAATATTGTTAAGATGGCTATACTTCCCTTCTTTATCCACAGATTCAATACAATACTGATCAGACCCTTCCATTCACATCCATAGTAAACATGTACAACACAAAAGATTGTCAAATATTCAGTGGAAACAAACAAAAAATATGGTCAAAGACACTTTAAAAATATGCTAACTAAATTAAATAATTTTACATAATGCAGACTCGGCAACTTTAAAAAGCCCATGAGCACTGTGACAGCATTTTCTCAATTTATTTAACTGCAGAAGGATTTTGGTTTGGGACTATGTACTAACACATCAAGGACCACTGGTGACCTCCCACACACATTTTGAGAAATTCTGCCCTAAGGGATATTAATTCATTCCGTTGGTTTATCTTCTCTTCTCTATCTAATACAGTGAGGTAATTACATAGTCAGAAAATCAAGTCCATGTGCATAAGCACACTTATCTTCGTCTTTTATTAAATCAAAACCATTATTGAATGTATTCATTTATGATTACTGCTCAAGAATTACTGAAAAGCTTCATACAAAGTCCCCCATTTGAAACACGTGTACACTCTTGTTTAGTGGTGATGCAAAAAGACTTTCATCAGCTTAGAAAGAACATGTGCAGCTACTAGTGAATAATGAATGTCTTCTTTTATTAGCCCCAGGTTCACAGTACTTTCAAATTGCCCAACAGCGCTCAAGGAAGTAATTAATACATCAAAACAAGGATACATCAATGTAATCAGCAAACTCTAAAGCACAGGATCACCACAGGTCAAACAGCCTAAGTTACTCAATGAATGCAGGGCCAGGACATGAAGAAATATAAGAATAGATTAAGAAAGAATCCAGGAATACTTTTTTTAAATGAGCAAATTGAATCACAGTGTTTAAGGACACACCAGAGACCAGAGACCAGAGCCACAAACTTGAATGAAAATATTTAAAGAAATTCAAGGGAAGCACTACCATGAATATCTGGAGTGAGGTTACTTTTACAAAAGAAGGGGCTGGAATTGGATAGGGAACATGGATACCCCCGGGAGTCGCTCGAAAAGCCCTATTTCTTTATCTTCATGCTGTCTTACTGTTTAATAATTCACTGTGCCATAATAATTCTTTATGCTACACAGTATGGTTCATGTGCTACATTCATTATGCTATAATTAATTTATAATTTGGGTTTTATTTTACAAATTAAAATGTTTTCATTAAAAATATGCATCTGGGGTTGGTGGTTTAGCGCAAATGGCAGAGCACTTGCCTGGCAAGCGTAGGGCCCTGAGTTCAATCCCCAGGACCCTAAAAAATATATGTATGTATATGCATCAACTTCATTTCTGAAAAAATAAAGGGCCTTCAGAAAAGGGGCAGATCTCAGCAGACTTCCTCCTGATAATATTTCCCATGCTCCTACAGCAAGGCAGATAGCCATGCATCTCTACCCTTGTGAGGACACCCCTCTCTGCCCTTCACACAGGGAGAAAAAGGTTTGCGTGTGGACAACTGCTTTTTAAAATTTTTCTAAACAGTTCTTTACATAAGCCATCAAAATTTATTATAGGGTTTTTCATTTTTTAAATGGAATAAGACATTCATTCATAATGTGCTCCTTGTGAGGTATGCAATTCAATTTTAACTGGTACAGTAATTACATTGAATTTCTGATACTGGATAATTAAGTGCTGGGATGCAGAAGGACAAATGATTCAAAAGTTGACTGGGATGATTTAAATATCACAATCAAAATGTATGTTGCAAACATACAAAAATAAAGATTTTTTTCATTTCTTTTTTTAAATTTTTTATTTTTAAGATTTTTTTATTATACCTAGTTTAATACTAATGTGACTTAATCTAAATATTCTTATGCACATTTGAAAAATTCCTAAATTTAAATATGACTAAATGCAAGGCTTGTACTTCATAGGAATGAAGATAAATATGATAAACTACTAAATATATAATTACCCATCTTCTTGCTAATTCATAAAGATGTGTCATGTGATGATTGTAAATATAAGTATGTATTCACTGTGTAAATTTAACCTATCTTATTTTCCCCATAAATCTTCTGGAAAAATTTTGAAAATGTTAAAATCATTCCTTTCTACTGGAAACTTTCCAATAATCAGTGAACTCTTTGGAAATGAACATCAAATTGGGAAGGGCAACACATGGCCAAGGTTCAGTGCCTGACTTAGCTCACATTAAACTATTAAGTACAGACTAACTCTAGAACTTAACCTCCTAGTCATCTGCAAACAGGAAGCAAGGACAGACGACGGAGAGGAGAGGGAGGAGGAGGAGGAAACAGCTACATAAAAACCAGTAAAGCATACAAACACTGTGCTGTGGAAGAGGTCCACAATGCATTACTGAAGGAGCCCCACTTCACTCTAATCCAGGTGCTAGTATCTATTGAAAAATACTCTATGTAAGTCAAAATGTTAATATATATCTTGAGATAAAAATTGTGGCCATATCCGATAAGGTAAATTTGGAAGGACAACTTGCCAATTAGCTGGAGTGAAGCATAGAAGGTAAAAATATCTTGCAAAGGCAACCTTCTCCTACATGCCTGGGTCATGACAGCATTGTCGGACAGTCATATCTGCAAGTAAGGACTTAGTTCATTAAAAAAAAAAAAGTAGTAGTCTCTGTTGCTCCTGGAAGAACTTTTAGAACCACTGTGATCCAGAGTGTTTAAGGAGCAATAGTTACTTAGATTTTTCAACAGTTAACTAAAGTGTGCATAGAAAAGAAAATTCAAGTACACAGGCATCTGTTTTGCCTTTCAGAAGACCAGTTCTGCCACTGAGAATAATTTTTAAAATATATACAAGCAAACTCTGTATGGATGAATTAGAAAAATAAAAGAATCAGGCAGAACGTAAGAGTCTAGTTTGCAAAGGTTTGAGAAGCAAATTAACATAAACACATATTTTTCCATGCTATTTTTCCTCTCAGAAATTCTCAGAAATATGCATCAGGCTTGGAAAGCAAACTTACAGGGATACAGGCGCAGAGTTTGAGGTCTGGAGCTGCTAAGACAAGCAGGATGTGATGAAACAATACCCCAGAAAGGTAACACACAGAAAGCGTAACCAATGCTGAAAACAGTTGTACCCTTCAAGTCATTTGCTAATTAAGCTCTGTAGGGCAAGAGACTAACAGCAGAGCCAAAAGCAACTAAAACTACAAGAGTTTGACAACCTCCGATATTAATTTTTTTTAATTGGAGTTCAGGGATTATGGAAGAAAAGAACCCTGGGGAAAACTGTAGGATCTTATAAACAGCTTCATCCTACAGTCAATAAGAAATAGGAAGATCCATATCAAAACTAAAAGAGCTTCTGGTCACCTCAAGGTTCCCATTGCATTCACATAACCTTTCCCTTTACTACCAGCCCGAGGTGGAAGAATCTTCTTTGGGAAATAAAAACATGATCCGGAACCTGTATAGAAAGAAGCAGGAACCCCCAACACAGATGAGAGAACCAGATACAGTGTTGAACTAAAGACTAGAGTTATCTGCCATTAACTTTAAAATAATTGTGATTATTAATGGTGGTACATGCCTGTAATCCCAGCACTCTGCATACTGAGGCAGGAGGATCACAAGTTAGAAATTAGCCTGGGCAATTTAGCAACTTAGTGAAATCTTGTTTCAAAATTTTAATTAGGGCTGAGACTGTAGGTCAGTGTACAGGCCCTAGGTTTACCCCCCCAATACTCCCACCAAAAAAAACAAAAGAGAGAAAAAGAAAAAATGATAAGATCAAATGTTTTATATGAAAATTACAGATAAAATATGATAACTAAAATTTACAACTCAATTTAATAGGATTCGTAGCAGACATAATTCAACTAAAGAGAAATGTTATGATCTTGGTCACAACAGTGGAAGATAACAAAATTGAGGAATAAGAAAACAAAGTGAGTATAAAAGACACATGGAATATAACACAAACTTTCAACATGCATGTGTTTGGAGTCCAAATGGGAGGAAAACAGAGAATAGAGTGAAAGTAGTATATAAAGAGATATTGCTTGAGATCAAATCACAGACTGAAGAAGCAGTATGACAAGACGTCATATATCAATAAAAGAAACCCTCTTACACATGTCATAAACCCCAAAACTGCAGTCAGTAGTAAAACCAGTCACACAGTAAAAGATACTTTTCCTTCAACACAAATGATGGGAACCATAGGACACTGGCACAATTCATCTAAAGTGCTAAAAAAAATAAACTGCAACCTACATTTCTACACAAAACAAAAGCATGTTTTAAAAGTGAAGGTTAATAAAAAAAAAAAAGAATGACATTTCTGGACAGAAAAAAGTGGAGATTTGTCAATATAAAACACACATATGATAAAAGAAATACTAAGGGAATTCTTTGGACAGAAGAAAAGTGGTTCTAATTCAGTTGATATAAATAATAAAATTTTAGGAAGGAATGGCAATCAATAGAATGGCAAAGACAACATATATCTAAGTGAATATGGATCACACACAACAGTATATATTCTGTATCCTAACAGTGTTTGTTAGGATACTGAATATATACAGAGAAAAAGAAAATTCAAGACAATAATAATTTTAAAAGGCAACAGGGATAAACACTGATAGAGGGATCTGAGGTTTTAGTATTTTGTAAGAAGTGATAGAAGTATTATTTTATGTTGAACTATAAAGTTAAAGACTTATTTTGTAACCTTTAGAGTACAAAGATTTAGAGTAAATCATAGTAACAATGAGAGAGTATAGAACCAGAAGGGAAACTGAAATAATATGTATTAAAGACAAGATCATAAAAGGAATGCGTGAAGGTAGGATGAACAAAAATCATATTGCTAGACAATAAAAACATACTTAAACATACCAGTCATTACACAAACTGTAAATGGCCTAAATGCTCTGAATAAAATATAATTACACCAGGAAGATAACAATTTTAAATTTCAAAATATGTAAATTGTACCATGGTAAAATATGATAGAGCTAAAAAATAGCAGAAATAAATACATACCTCTTGGCAAACTGATGGGAGAAAACAAACATCAGAAAAGATAAAGTCCATTTACATAATAAGATTATCTAAGTTGACCTAATTGACATGTTTGAGATACTGTACTGATAATGACAGAATGCACTTTGCTTTTCATTGCATTTGGAAAACTTGCCATTGTTGATGATATGCTAGGACGTTTAAAGCAAAAGTCACAATATTTTTAAGTAATTGAAATAATTCAACAAATGTTTGCCGGCAGCCATGGAGTTAAGCTAAAATTATGAAGAAAACAGGTCAAACCACTTTTTGTGGGATGCAGCTGATTCTCTGGTTAAGAAAATGGCAATATCAACTATATAAGGAGAAAAGGTCTGAACATCAATTATTTATGTAATTGTCTGCAGAGTTTGAATCAAAAATGTTTCCCCAAGAAGCTCACGTGATCAGAGGTGGACATTCTAGAACGGGATTGGATGACGGAGGCAGGGTGCTACCATTGGTGGAATAATCCGTCCGTGAGTTCACGGCAGACGTGTGTTAGGGCTTGGGACCTGATTGGAGAAGGTGGGTCACGCAGACTCATCCGGCAATGCGTATTCTTGTCTCCCTCGGCTTCCTTTCACTCTTGCTTTCTCCCTCCTCCCTCTGCTTCCTGGCTGCTACCGGTTGAGCAGCTTCACTCCATCATGCACTTCTGTGCCCCATTTCGGCCGGCAGCCATGGAGTTAAGCTAAAATTATGAAGAAAACAGGTCAAACCACTTTTTGTGGGATGCAGCTGATTCTCTGGTTAAGAAAATGGCAATATCAACTATATAAGGAGAAAAGGTCTGAACATCAATTATTTATGTAATTGTCTGCAGAGTTTGAATCAAAAATGTTTCCCCAAGAAGCTCACGTGATCAGAGGTGGACATTCTAGAACGGGATTGGATGACGGAGGCAGGGTGCTACCATTGGTGGAATAATCCATCCGTGAGTTCACGGCTGACGTGTGTTAGGGCTTGGGTCCTGATTGGAGAAGGTGGGTCACGCAGATTCATCCGGCAATGCGTATTCTTGTCTCCCTCGGCTTCCTTTCACTCTTGCTTTCTCCCTCCTCCCTCTGCTTCCTGGCTGCTACCGGTTGAGCAGCTTCACTCCATCATGCACTTCTGTGCCCCATTTCGGCATGAAGCCAGCTGGGCTTGGAGTGAAACCTCTGAAACCACGAGTCAAAATAAACTTCTCTTCCTTTAAATTCCCAGTATGGAGTATTTTGTTCCAGCAACAGAAGGTGACCAGTGCACCACCTGAACAAGTGTGAAAGGAAATGTAAACGTAACTAAAGAAATGAAAAGGAAGGGGATAATAAGAGCAGAAATTAATAAAATAAGAACAAAACGTATAACAGGAAAATCAACAGAGCCTTTTTTTGAGAAAAAATTAATAATAAATTGTTAGTAAGAGTGGTTTAAAAAAAGAGAACAGGAGAATACACAAATTACCAATATCAAAGAACTAAAAGGCTGATAGGAATATATGTTGAACAACCTTATCCTAAATCGAAAAGTTTACACAAACATTGTATAAATATTAAAATGTATGAATCTCTACACAAGAAGCTATAGAAAATCCAAAATGTCCTATATTTACTAGAGGAGTTGACTCAACAATGAAAAATATCTTCCCACAATGAAAGCTCCATCAATGGAGCTTCAATGAATTCACTAGTGAAATTTTTTCAAATATTCAAAAATAACAGAACCAATCGCAGAAACTCTACAGGGAACAGAACAGAAAGAAGAACTGCCTCTTGACTCATTATATGAGGTGAGGATAAACTTAGGGCATATAAAAATATGGCAAAGACATTGTAAGAAAGAAGAAACAAAGATCATCTTCCTGAGAACATAAGTATGAAAATTTAAACAAAAGAGATGTCAAACTTAGCAACAGATTAAAAAAAAAAGAAGAAGAAATAGTATGTCACAAGCAACATGGTCTATTCTAGAAAAGTTGATTTAACATAAAAAAAATCAGTCAGTA
The DNA here is from genome assembly GCA_016801275.1 of Hystrix brachyura. Lineage (NCBI taxonomy): Eukaryota > Metazoa > Chordata > Mammalia > Rodentia > Hystricidae > Hystrix > Hystrix brachyura. Next base: position 14,147 of record QZML01000478.1, read on the forward strand.
AAATTTATCCCATTAGGAGAATTAAGAAAAACCATAATTGGCTTAACAGATATGAAAAAGGGCATTTATAACATTTAATATTGCTTCATCACTTAAAGACTTTTAAACCTCATAACAAACTAAGAATAAAATGTGAATTTCTGAAAATAATAGAGAATCAATAGAAAGCCTACAGGCAACAACAACAATGATGAAATATTAAAAACTTTCTCACTGAAGCTAGAAATGAGATCAAGATGCTTGACATCACCACTTCTATTAAAAATTGTCCTGGAGCAACACACCACTGACATGCTGAATAGTGAAAACTTAAAAGTCACAAGACATGGATGCTCACACTCACTACTTCTATTCAACACAAGGACAGAAGTCCTTGCCAGACAATTAGGCAAGAGAAAGAAATAAAAAATCCGAATAGGAATGGGAGAGGTGAAATTGTCACCATTTGCTACAAACATGATCTGTGTAGAAAACCCTAGACAATCAAAAAAAAAAAAACTGTTAGAACTAATAAGTCCCATAAGGCTGCAAAATACAAAGACAATAGCCCCAGACCAACAGCATTTCTATGATGTAATGATGAACTATTAAGAATACATCAAAATAACAATACTATTTATAATATGCTATGAAAAATAATGAGGAATAAATTTAACCAAGGAGGTAAAAGGGTGCACACTCAAAGTTTTGAGGCATTGATGAAAGAAACTAAAGACACAAAGAAATAGAAAGATATTCTACATTAATGATTTGGAAGAACTCATACCATTATAACATACTACCCAAAGTGATCCTCAGAGCCAATGCAATCTCTATTGGAATTCTGGTGTCATTTTTAATAAAAATAGAAAAAAATCTAAAACTTATATGGAACCATAATAACTCTGAAAGCCAAGAGAAACATACTCAAGAAGAACAAAGATGGAGGCATGACACCATGTGATTTCAAATTATTCTACAAAGCCATAGTAAACAAAATAGCATGGTACACATAAAAATAGACATGCTGACCAATTAAACACAATAGGAAGCCCAGAAATGAACCAGGTATGATCAATTGACTTTCGGCAAATGTGTTAAGAATACACAATAGAAAAATGATAATATTTCCAACAAACAATGTTGGAAAAATGAGATGTCCACATATGGACAATCATATTGAAATCTCGCTCATCCCATATAATAAAAAATTCAAAACTGATTAAAGAATTAAAGGCAAGACCTGGAAATTAAAAAACACTCAAAGAAAATACTGGGGGGAAAGTACCTGACATTGTCTGAGGAATGAGGGTTTTTTTTGTTTGGTTTGGTTTGGTTTAATATCTAAAGCTCAGTCCAAAAAAAAAAGTAAAATCATACAAATGGGATTACATCAAACTAAAAACTTCTGTACAGCAAAAGAAACAATTAAAAATGTGAACAGACAACATACAAAATGAAAGAAAATATTTGGAAAGCATGTATCCATGTGGTTAATGAGTTAGTGTCCAAAATATATTAAAAATGCAAACAACTCAATAGCAAAATAAGAACCAAATCAATGCAAAAATGGACACAGAACTTGAACAGACATTGCTCAAGAGAAGACATAGCAAAGGACAATAGGTATGTGACAAAACACTCAACATTGCTAATCATCAGGGAAATGCAATCTAAAAACACAATGAGGGATTACTTTAGCCATCTGTCTGAATGGCAGTTATTAACTGGGCCAAAGATTATGGATAGAATGTAGAGAAATGTGAACTCTTTACACTGTTGCTGGAAATGTAAATTAATATAGTCACTATGAAACACTCTATAGAGATTTCTCCAAAGCTGAAAATAGAATTATAATGTTAACCAGAAATCCCACTTCTGGGCATTTACCCAAAAGATTTGAAATTAGTCAGTTGAAGAGGTCCTCGTACTCCTATGTTCACTGCAGCTCTACTCACAATAAGCAAGTTATAAAATCAATCTAATCACCTAAGGATGTATGGATAAAGAAAATGTGGTATGGATACACCATGGAATACTATTCAGCCTTTAAGAAATTTTGAAATTTGTGAAAACACGAATAGAACTGGAGAACATTACACTAAGCAAAATAAGCTGGCTCAGAAAGATAAATATTCCATTTCTCAATTATATGTGCAATCAATCTAGAACAAGCAAACTCATAAAAGCAGAGAATAAAATGGTAACTGTAAAGGCCAGAGGTTTGGGATTACAGGGAAATGAGATCAAGGGATACAAAGTTTCAGACAGGAAGAATAAATTCACTCTTTCTTCCTAGCTTTCCATTTTTTCCTTCTTTCTTTGAAATCTGTTGTACAGTATGGTGAATATATTTAATAATAGTGTATCACACATTTCATATTGCTAAAAGAGTAATTTCAAATGTTTGCACACACAAAAAAAAACAAGTACAACGGTACCTCGGTTCACAAACTTGATTCTTTCCATGATTCTGGTCACCAAGTTGGATGACAACCAAATCAAATTCAATGTTTCAGTTCAATGTTGACCTTACAGGGAAATTTCCTTCAGTTCTCATGCAGTCGGTTTGTGACGAGAATCATGGAAAGAACTGAGTTCGAGAACCAAGGTACCAGTGTATTTGAAGTGACAAATATGTTAACTGATTTAATTATTCCACATCACATTCATGAATCATAGCATCACTTTGTTCTCTATAAATACATACAATTATAAATTTTCAGTTTAAAATAAAAAAATTTTAGACAGTGTGTGGTGGTCTTAAATGGCCATGGTGATGCATTCTTATAATCCTAGCATTCAGAAAGCTAAGGCCAGAAGATCACCAAGAATTGAAGGCCGACCTGGGCTACATAGTGAGTTAGGACCAGCCTGGACTACATAGCAAGACCCTGTGTCAAATAAACAGTGCAGAAGTTATAAATAATGACATGTGCTAAAAAAAAAAAATTGCAAGAGTTTGAAAAGCACTTAGCATGTAATAATTCAACAGAATTCACAGTCCAAAAAATTCACAATTTGGAACTAGTTAGGTGAACTCAGAAAATATTCTGGATACAAGGCTAATATGAAACTCCCACTTATTCAACAATTAAAAATGATTAGAGAATAAAATTTTAATAGATCTACTGCCATGCCTTTAAAAAACTCATAATATCCAGAAATAAACAACACAAGTACAAAAAGTGGGCATAGAAAACTACAAAACGTTACTGAGAAAAATCAGTGAAGAGCTAAATAAGGAAATCTATATTTATCTGTGTAATAGAAACTTCAATATACCTGTATTAAACGTCATTTCTCCCAGGAGGTAATTTTGGATATGCTGGTAAGATCATCCTAGAATTTAAGTATAGGTGCACAAGGCAAAAAAGAACCAGATGATCTTTGCAAAGAAAATGCTTTATATTGGGCACTACTTTTATGGTACTTGGCATTGTATTTACGTGTCTTTTCTTTTCCCTTTACAATAATGGAGAATTTTATTCCTTGCCTTTTTCTCCAGCACAGGAACATGGCTGTAACTAAGACATCAAGGAACGGGTGGGACTAATCCTGATGTTCCAATATATTCATCTACTTATTCAGAATCTGCTACCTCAGTTTAGGAAGCATTCTGACTATAAGAAAACAGACAAAATCTTTCAGATTTCATAAAACAAACGTGGACCTTAACAGGCAGTCGTAAATTTGAATATCTGGCTCTGCTCTCTAAGGGTTGCAAGATTTGGGCAAGTAACTTAACCTTCCGAGGTCTCAATTTCCTCAACAGTAAAAATGAGATTTATTATTCTTCGCTAGAAGAGTTATATGAGGAGAAAAGATTTAAAAATTAAATGTAGCTTCCTGACAAATAGGATATTTAATATTTTCTTTTCTCCCCTCTTCAAGTTTACATACTGATCTGGCAGTAATTCTTGAAAATTATAAATCAAATATCATTGTATTACCCAAGTTGGATGACAATTACATTCATAATTTCAAGATGGGTGGAAAAGTTAAAATTATTCCAAATTCATTTCCCTTTATTACACATTCTGCTAAGCAGCTTCTGAATTTTTAAGGAAAGGCAGTGTAAAATTTTATCATTTTTCTCTGGTTTGTGAGTATATCTAGGATCTCATCTGCTGAGTTTTATCCTTAAGAAATAATGGAATTGTAAAACAACATTCAAAAAATTTGGATTTTAATGCCCTCATAAATCAATTGACTATGGCTCCCTGAAGTATATATATAGAAAAGGGTTCTGATACTGAGAGACTGAGATCACAGGAGAAAGAGAAACATTTTCTTATGGGTGGGGGAAGTGGAAATGGCAGCAAGCAAGTCATGCTGTTGACAGTGCTATCCTATTCCCATGGTTTCAGAGTATGAGAAATAACCCTCTCACAGTAAAAA
>QZML01000478.1:18607-45032 GCA_016801275.1 Hystrix brachyura
CAGTTTAGGAAGCATTCTGACTATAAGAAAACAGACAAAATCTTTCAGATTTCATAAAACAAACGTGGACCTTAACAGGCAGTCGTAAATTTGAATATCTGGCTCTGCTCTCTAAGGGTTGCAAGATTTGGGCAAGTAACTTAACCTTCCGAGGTCTCAATTTCCTCAACAGTAAAAATGAGATTTATTATTCTTCACTAGAAGAGTTATATGAGGAGAAAAGATTTAAAAATTAAATGTAGCTTCCTGACAAATAGGATATTTAATATTTTCTTTTCTCCCCTCTTCAGGTTTACATACTGATCTGGCAGTAATTCTTGAAAATGTAAGTCAAATATTATTGTATTACCCAAGTTGGATGACAATTACATTCATAATTTCAAGATGGGTGGAAAAGTTAAAATTATTCCAAATTCATTTCCCTTTATTACACATTCTGCTAAGCAGCTTCTGAATTTTTAAGGAAAGGCAGTGTAAAATTTTATCAATTTTTCTCTGGTTTGTGAGTATATCTAGGATCTCATCTGCTGAGTTTCATCCTTAAGAAATAATGGAATTGTAAAACAACATTCAAAAAATTTGGATTTTAATGCCCTCATAAATCAATTGACTATGGCTCCCTGAAGTATATATAGAAAAGGGTTCTGATACTGAGAGACTGAGATCACAGGAGAAAAAGAAACATTTTCTTATGGGTGGGGGAAGTGGAAATGGCAGCAAGCAAGTCATGCTGTTGACAGTGCTATCCTATTCCCATGGTTTCAGAGTATGAGAAATAACCCTCTCACAGTAAAAAAAAAAAAAAAAAAAAAAAAAAAAAAAAGTTCCACCTTAAACATGGTAAAGAAGTTGTACTTTGAGTAGTTAAAAGCAAAACACGTAATGACCAGATGTCTAAAATCATTTGTACTTTATTAACGAAATAAAGTATTTATAGTTCCTATTTTATATCACATTATGTACACAAACTGCTATCAATCTTTAGTATTCATACATATTTGAAGCTTTTTACAATAACACAGGTATACCATATGGGTTTATATAGCCCATACATTATAGAATTTCTTCCACGTAATATTTTTTAGAGTATCTTTTAGAACTAAGAATACAGTACACATCAATCAAAATATCACTATATCTCAAAAATATGCAAAAATATTTCAATTTTTAAGTTGTGGAATTTTCTAATTAATTAAAAAATAAAGTGAGAATGTTGTAAATGGTCAATGACACTTATATTAGTTACCTTTCTAGAGCCAATGGTTACAAAAGAGCAGATTTAATACAGAACATTTATAAGTAACAACATTCACCCGTAAGCCAAATGCAGGAAGAGTGCCAAATATCTACGCACTGGAGACCCAAAAGATCCAATCGAGGGCTGGGATCCCACAGCACTGTCTCACGTATGTCCACGTCTGCACTAAAAGGCTGAAGAGAGCTATACTGGCGCCAGGATACGATAATCACAGCAGAGATGAAGACCAGAGCTCCCCCGAAGCAACAACAGCCATCCCTGATGACACCAAGGCCCTGAGCTCCTTCTGTCGCGAGAACAGCCGAGTCCCCTTCAGGAGAACCAGCCACAGCAGAGCTTCTCCTGGAAACAGCCCACAACTATCTTCTGCTCCCGCTCTCCTTTATGTTGCGTTGGATCCTCGGTTGGATCCTCTATGCCCAGAACCACACCAAATCGGTCCAGCTGGGCATTTCGCCTCAAGTTGACCACAATAATAAGTCCACCGCAGGCACTATTCTATATAAAGGTTATTACATAGGATATATTCACACAAAGGATAGTCATTAAACAATATTATGATTCAGATTCATTTAAAACTGTGTCGATTTCATGTGATAGAAAATGGACAGAATAAATGTCATTAGGAATTGATTTGAAAGAGCCAATGTTCCTACTTTGTTTTCACCAAATTATTGCAAGTATTTAAAACCTGAAAATATTAATCCTGCAACACAAACCTTTCAGGAAATTGGTGGGGCACACCATATAAAATTACGCAGAATCAAAACAAAAGTGGCCCCAAATGACAAAGCATAAAATCATGTGTTAACAATTTACCTCTAACAGCAAGTTTCATAAATTAAATCAATACTTAATTGGTTCTTCTTTTCATGTCATGATTTATAAATACAAAATCTTGTATGAGCTTGGCTCCATGGTAATATGAGGAATCTAACACTTTTTTATAGTTTAGGAGATTTTGTGTTAAGAAATCAGCACAATTTTTAGTTGTACGTCTTTCAAATATATTTTTTCCTGGTAACCTGACAATTTGAGGCAGAATTTAAAAAATAAAAATTCCTCAATATCACTACTGTTTGCACATCAGCCTGTCCTGAACTTAAACAGCGAAGGGAATCCTGTCAAAGCTAATGAACCTTGACTATAAAGAATAATTCTCCCAGGAACATTAGCCAATGAGCATTTCATTAGTTCATGTGAAGCATCCACAAATCCTCTGGTTGTTGGAGGAAAAATAAGTACCTCTCTCTGCTTTTATTTCCTTTTAATCACTGCTATACCCACGCAAAGAGGCACATTTTTTTCAGTGAAGGACCAGATTTAGTGCAGTGGGTTCAGCAGACTTATATGATCATTTTGCCGTCAAAATCATCTATAATTCAAAGGAACAATATTTGACCTGATAGAATTCTTGGAACCCTTATCCAGCTATAATTTCATCTTAACACATCCTGTACAATATCAGTTTAGACCATAACCTCCTTACGCAGTTTGGTTGTTACTGCTGTTTTAAATACAGCACTACAGTTTTCAAACCTACACAGTGCTTCTAATCTTAAAATTATTGGCCAGGAAATTTTTTTAGAGGAATCAATCACTTAAAAAGCTTAAATCCCTTGGAGTTGAATAAACTAATGCTCCTGAACACTCCCAGGTATAAAAATATCTAACTACATACGAGGTATTGTGAGAGAGAAGATGGATGTTCATGTGAGTATGATAGAGTCATTGCCCTGAGAGGTCTTCTACATGACTATCAAACTAAATCATTAAATTTGACAATTGCTTATTGAATATTTACGGTGGATGGGTTGTTCTACAAGACCGCATGAGACAGTTTTTGTCCATAACATGGTTAGGGTCTTTTTTCCACATAGTCTGGGATTTCTAGTGAAGTAATAATATACATAGAATGTTGCATTTGCAGGATAATGTCTGAAGTTTTAAGTAAGTACATTAATATACACTTTTGTTTCAACTTCTCAACTGAAAAATCTTCTAAGAAAATGATTGTGTTAGACCTTGCAGTGGACTGATTGTGGTCAACACCCAGCTGAACTGAATCACTGTGGTTGTGGGCGTAGAAGACCCGCCCAAGGATTTTTGCCAACACAGTATAAAGGAGAAGGGGAAGATGGCAGGTGGCTGTTCTCCTCCTCAGAGGAGCTCAGGGCCTTGCTGTTGCTAGGGATGGCTGCTGTTCGCTTCAGGGGAGCTCTGGTCTTCATCTCCACCTTGAGCATTGTACCCTGGCTCCAGGATAGATTCCTCAGCTTTTAGCACACAGACTTACCCAGGACAGTGAGGTAGGCTCCTGGCTTTGATCGGATCTTTCATTCTCCAGTGTACAGACAGACATTCTGCACTCTTCCTGCATTTGGCTTGTGGGTGACTGTTGTAACTTTCAAATGTCCTGTCTTAAATCTGCTGTCTTGCAAACCATTGACTCCAGAAACAACTAATACAGACCGTTAGTGTGTGTGTGTGTGTGTGTGTGTGTGCGCGCGTGTGCAGGTGTGTGTGTGTGAGTGTGTGCATGCATGCGTGTGTGTTTCTAATGCCAAGCCTAATCCAGAAAGACATTCCTTAGGGATATATACCAAAGGTTCCTACATAATTACTGTTGAGATAAACAGAGAAAAGTTTTTCCCCAAAGAAATGTGTTAAGTGCTATAAAAGAGGTGTTATCTGGTCCTAAAGAAGGTTAAGGGAAGAATAACCCATTAGATAAGAATTTAATAAATGCTATTTGAACAAATGAATAAAAATATTAAAATGAAGTTGCTTAAAATTTCAGAGCTTAAATGACTAGTCTTCATCATAACTTTTTGCATGAGCCATTGCTTTTGGAGTTATGATTGTTATTTTTATCTACATCCAAACAATTTCATATAATTGTGCTTTGGTTTTTTGTTCAAATACAACAATAATCAACTGTCTTCAGACTACAGAAGGCAAAAAGTGATTCATGAAACAAAAAACACAGTCTCATTAAGACATTCTTAAGAACTGAAACTTGAAGAATTTCTGTGTTGGTAGAATTGTCTTAAAATAATTATTTAGAGAATTCTAGTCACGTATCAGTGGAACCACAGGAAATGCTAATGAACAGTGGGTTATCATGCTGCACTGAACATATACTATGTACTATGTGCTGAGTATTCTAGCAGACACTACTGAGTAATACAGTGGTCCTGGCCTCAATGAGCTCAGACTAAGGTAACGTGTGAAAGAGGAGGGAAACAAACTGAAAATCTTACCCATGTTCTGCTTTGCTGTCATGCAACCATATTCTGTTATGGTTCACATCTAGATGCCACTCCTCAAAGCCTCATGCACTCATAGGTGGGTCTTGGTGTGTGATACTCATCACTGGATTAGTCCACTGATGGTTTTGTAGCTGGGTGTGATGTTGGGAGATGAAGCCCAATAGGAAGAGATGGGTCACCATGAGTGTGGCCTGGAAGGGTGTATGTCCCTCCTCCTCCCTTGATCCCTTCTCTGCTTCCAGCCTTCCATGCCACGAACTGTTTCTTTTATGTCATGACCCTCTGCCATGCCACCCTGCCTTGGAACCAGCTGATTATGGACAGAAACTTCTACAAACTGTGAGCCAGAATAAACTTCTCTTCCTTTAACTCGTGTGTCAGGTATTTTGTCCCAGAAATGAGAAAGTAACTAAGACACCCTCCTTATTTTAAGGCAGTGTTCCCAAAGTCTGGATCTTGGACAAGCAACACTAGCACTGTCAAGAAACTGATCAAATGCAGATTCTCAGGATTCAACCCGGCCTTATAGAATCATGAACCACGCAATTGGGTCTTGGTAATGTGTGTTTGAACATGTCTTCTAGATAACGTGGAACTGATACACCCTAAAATCTGAGGACCATGATCCAGGCCCACTCCAATGCATTCCTGTACTCTCACCATAGACACTAACACTACGAAGATAACTAAAGTTATGTCTTTTGACTCATTTTATGTAAATTGAGAAAGTAATCGTTATGCACATTAAACAGGAGCCTAAAATTTGATATTTATTGCTCACTTAAAAAACATTCTACAAATCTATGGCCCTGGTAAAGTTTCTGTAGCAGGCCTTACTTTTTTCTCACTTTCTGTACTCTTTTCCAACATGCTTCATAATGAATTAAAACATAACAGAAAGTGGTTTTCAAACCTTCAGAGATGTCATGCATATTCTTGCTTAGAAACTTGATTTTAGTCTGAAAGACTTATAACCATAGTGCAAAATGCTGGATTCTCATAGCTTGATAATTATCAATGTGAAGAGAAGAAAGACATAAAAAGTACAGTGTTGACTAAATCTAAAATATTTTCTTTTCTCCAAAGTAAGAAATATCGTCATGTCATTTTGAACATTCATAATGATATGTCATCTGGACTAAATTAAGAAATGCCTAGCACAAGCCAAATGAATAGACATTACACAAAAGTAAAAATGGCCAATAAGTACATGAAGAAATGCTCAGCATGGCTGGCCATTAGACAAATCCAAATTAAAACAACATTGAGATTCTATCTTAATCAAGAAAGAATGGCCATCATCAAGAAACCAAACAATATCAAATGCTGGAGATGCTGCCATGAAAAAGGAACTCTCTTACAGTGTTGGCGAGAATTTGAACTAGTATATTCACTGTGGGAATCAGTATGGGGAGTCCTCAAAACACTGAAACTAGAAGTTCCACTAGAATCAGCTATTCCTCTTCTTGGTATCTTCCTAAAAGGAGTTAAAGACTTCATAATACAGAGATGCATGGATACTCACGTTTATAGCAGTACAATTCACAATAACTAAATCTTGTAAGCAACTCCTATGTCTACAAACAGATGAATGGATAAAGAAAATGTAGTATTTACATACCATGGAATACACCTCTGTCATAAGATAAATTTGAGTCATTTGTATGAAAATGGATGCAACTTGAGACCATAATGTTAAGCAAAATAAATCAGACACACAAATTTAAATATCACATTGTTTCTCTTATGTAAGAAACTCTGTAAAAATAAAGAGCAAAACAAAAGATAGGTAAAAGGAAGCAAGGAGATAGGTTGTTCTCGAAGGAGAAGGGGATAAAGAGATGAAGGGAGGGGAGGGAAGGAAAGGATAAGAGATGAAAGAAGGAATTGAGATGTGTTACACACATGTACCAATTCCACACTAGGAATCTAAACATGTACTGAAAACATGTACAGAAAAAAAGGAAGGAGACCAAAGGATGGGTGGCGAGGGGATGGAGAGAAGGGAAAGGGGATGACAAAAAGAGTTAAGATGTTATGTACATGTACCACCCCACGCAAGGAATGTAAACGTTGTGAATCTCACACATGTAGTAATAAACATAAAAAAGAAACACCTAGCAGATTCATAAAGTACAGTTCTAGGTGTCTGTGGACTGGTTCCAGATGACTGGCATATAAGCCAGCAAACTGAGGAGAGAAGACTTGCCCAGCTGCGGGAGGCACCGATCAATATGCTTATACCATGGACAGAATAAAAGAAAGTAGAAATTTGGTGTGCACTTTTGAAGAGCCGCAGTCAGCTCGTGGTGTCTTTTGCTGTCATTACTCTTGGATATCAGTCTCCAATTTCTTCAGTCTTCCGATGCAGATTTCTACCAGCAACCCCCTAGTGACCTTCTGGGCTTTCTGACTTTCAAATGGTGCTACATACTTGATTCGGCCTCCCCCTGGTCAGAATGGATATCATCAAGAATACAAAGAAAAAAAAAACACAAAGAACAATAAATGCTGGCAGTCTCAAAGTGGAAAAGGAAAACCCTATACACCTTTGACAGGAATGTAAATCAGTCCACTTACTGTGAAAATCAGTATGTGGGTTCCTCAAAAAAGCTAAAAAGAGGTATCATCTGAAATCTACCACATTGATCTAGCTATACCATGACTAGGCATATGTCCAAAAGTATCAAAGTCAATATACCGCAGATGAACCTGCATATCCATGTTTATTGCAACCCAGTTTACAGTAGTTAAACTATGGAATCAGCCTAGGGGCCTGTCAACAGAAGAACAAAGAGAATGTGCTATACAGTAGACCCCCAAAATTCACAGAGGTTACGTTCCTAGGGAATTGTGAAAAACTGCAAATTTCAGATATGGTCAGAAAAATGCCTATAAATGCCCATTTTTATAGTTTAAACCCTAAATATGCTGTATCTCCAGCAGTTACATAATTTAATTTAATAAAATACCATATTCATAAAGCCTTAGAAGGTGCAGGGTATTTTGGTGGCATCTTAGGGATCTTAAGGGTTTAAGAAGAACAAAACCAAAAACACCCGAGGTAGCTACATATGGCAGAACAACCTGATATGATGTGGGAAGGCTGGTGCATCTGCTGGAGATGAGTTAGAGGGAAGCAGCCAATCAGCAGCAAGGAGAAATGAACAACGTTCTCAGACTGGCTACTTACAAACCTCCCAAAAAAAAAAAAAAATTGTGGAGGATATTTGAGGTTTCCTGAAAATTTCAGGTTTCCTCAAATAAATTTTAGTTAGGTTCTAAAGAAAAATCTGCAAACAACTGAGCCCGCAAATTCTAAACCACAACTTCATGGGGGCGTACTGTATATACACAATGGAGTATTATTCAGCCATTAAAATTTCAGATTAAGTGAAATGAGCCAGAATCAGAAAGACAAATATTTCATGTTTTTTATCATATATAGTATCTACTTTTTAAAAAGGAGAGAGAAAGATAACATGGAAGTAGAAGGGAGACTATTAGAGTAGAGGAAAGGAACAAAGGGGAGTGGTGAAGGAAGTATAAGAGGTTGATGAGGGGTAGAAAATGATACAAGGATGGATCTGCCAAAATGAACTAATCTGTATAACTAATATGCACTAAAAAGTCACTCTTTTCTTCTATCTCCTCCCTGGAAGTCTCTCCCAAGACTCTGCTTTAGCCTTGATCTGTGGTTTCTTGTATCCTATCTTCAGAATTCAAAAATTACTATCAAAATAGTAAAGCTTTCTTTTAAGGGCACGTAAAATAATTTAGAGGAAAAAACTAAGAATTAAGCACCGAAGCCAGAATATTCTTCAGAATTCAAGGGAAAAAAGTGCTGATAACCCTGAGTCTTGTTTCTTCTATGAAAGACACAACTCTCTTGTTTCCACCTCGCCTGGACACTCCAGTGCTGCAAACTGGATGTGAGAGAGGAGACTTTCTGGAGTCGCCCCATGTGTGATTTCCCAGGGGCAATCACTACCATGCTGCACTATGCTATAAGCAGAGCGAACAGGTGAGGGATAACATCATAATCGGAAACCTGACGGTGCCAGGTCTGTGGCCAGCGTTTGCAAATACCAATACCTTCTGCTTACATCTTATGAAACAATACACTCAAACACTGGTAAACAGCATGATGTCCTTGTTCTACAGAGAAGTCATGCTCTTATTTAGCAAATTTAACAAAGATAAGATAATGTCACTGATTTGTGATTATCATCACAGATAGGTAATGCTACTAGATGTCTTCTTTGAAAACTTTAGCTTTTCCATTTAGAAAGTATTTTTAAAAAATAAGTTAATTTCTCCTTCAATGTAATCATTAATTCATGAAGTTTAACTTTTGTTTTGGTTTTGATGTTGGCTTCAGTTAAACACAACATATGGGCAAACACTTCCAAATAAGACTTCAGAATATCTACTTTATACCACTCCTAGATATAAATACAGAGACTCTGTGATTAGGAGACACTCCGCTTTTATTTCTGTAGCCAGAGGATTAATACAGACTATCTCCTTTAGATTAAAAAAAAAAAAGTAAGATCATTTAGGTTAAATTGCCATAAATATTTTGGTTTAAGAATGCCTAAAATTTGTCTCAGAACCAGATTTTTTCATACTGTCACTTTATCTTTATTCCAATATTTCCCTTTAACCTTTACAAATTCTCCAAAGCTCCCCGAAGTCTAATTAGTTATTCATCCAATGCCCAAAAGTTAAAAGAAATGCACAAGTTCAAAAAAAAAGCAATAACTCATTCATCATGAGAGTTGAATGACTTTCAAATGTGTGGAATAAAGCTGCTTTCAAAATTAGATAGATTGGCCATGTGACCTAGAAGAAATCCAAGGTTAGGACAAAAGACAAGCCAGGGAGCCAATCAGATTCCAAGAACCTACTCAGGACAAGGATCTCAATAAAAGGAGCTGCAAATAAGAAATCTGCAAGTTATTCACTTTCGAATACTCCCTATTCTCCAAAGTAGCTGTCCACCATGTCTGCATCCCTCTCTCTCTTCCCTCCCGCCTTTTCCCACTTTCAAATAAATTGTCATCTTTTATTTTTAAAAAATCAGATGGACTGAATCAAACTCTCCTACAAATACAATATTTGTAATATTTTGCAAATCAGAGAATTTTATTAAGAAGCCTCTGGAAATAGAAAACAATAGCCAAGAAAGAAGACCCGTTGCTGTATTCCTGTTCTGGGTAGCACTGCTCTTTCAGGATAGTAAGAAAAGAACAGCAAACTAAATAACAAACAGCTCATTGTCCCACATATAATTTAGCTGGGGCTCCAGCACAGCAAACTTCAAACTTTCTCCAGACGCCGGTTCCGCCTGGAAGATGCTGGAGGATGGAACTGAGGAAATAATGCAGGGAAAAAGAAGAAAAAAAAAGAAGAAGAAAAAAAAAAAACAAACCTGCAACTGCATGGCATTTTACTTGCGTAGATTTCAGCCAAAGGATGGGCCAAAACAAGATTGGAACCCTAAAAGTTTCTCTTGATTGGCTTTAGGGTTAAATCACTTCTTTCTTTTGAAACACAAATTCTTCTCTTACTAAGCATACCACTTTGTTTTGGCTACAAACTCCTTTCAAACTCCTCCCAGAGTCTTTCCAAAGGAATTGATGGAAACATACTTAACTCTATCTTTCATTATCATGCATATTATCTGAAGATAACTTCTCATTTTAACTCATTACTCTAACATGTATCTCACAAGGAATAATACCATCTAAGCTTCAGACTTCACTACAAAACCCAAATTATACTTGAATAAACCCCTGCTGTGGTTGCAATAAAACCAAGCATCCTTGCCATTTTTACTGTTTTCGTTGATCTTTCTCCTCTTTCTCTTTTTCTCCTTCTTCCTCTTCTTCTCCAGCTCTTTCTATAAAAGGTGTAATTGACTCATACTTTTTCTCTTAAATTTACAACTACTCTCCCTAAGCTCCTTCCCTTCAAGAAAAAAGAGAAAAAATAGTTTAATATTATGTTTTAAATAAATTTCATTAAAAGTCCAATGGAAATACCATTAAGTAAAATAACTAGGTATAGCGAATGCTGTCTTGTTTCTTGGTAATGATAAAAACATAGTTTAAATAAATCCTGGGCTTAAATTTACAGTATAATTGAACATACAGAACGATTCTCTATGACTTGTAGGAAGAAGCACAATAGTAGAAATACACATAACTTCAATATGAGAAAAAACATGGTGGCTGGAGACATATCCCTGCTTATGCTGGAACGGATAGATTTATAGCTAAGGAAACATCAATTAAGATAAGAGAGTAAAGCTGATTGAGCACAGGAAATGGAAACAAATCATAGCAAAGTAATGCCTACAATGAGTCCGCTAAGAAGGGCAGGGGATCTATGTGAAACTAGCCAGAGCTAGTTTCACAACACGGATCATAAGAGGCACCTATCTGAATGCCTCTATTTCAGGCATGTTTGCAAATAAAATCCGACGTTTAGAAAACAACATGGAAAAGTTAAATAGCCATATTCATGTTCTTAGCATGAGGAAAACTGTGCTATTTTATCTGGCTCTTTATAGTGAATAGATCAAAGAAATTACATCACAAGCATTGAAGATTTTCTTGGCAAAATAAAAGGACTTGGCATGAGTGAACTCATTTCAGTGTAGTAAGTTTTTCTTTCTTTTTTTTTCCAAAAAAATACCATGCTTTTCCTGAGCAGTACACATTTGAAGGCAAAGTAGGCTAAATTCAATCAAAACATGAGTGTTTCATACATGTTAAAATAAGGCAATCTCACTAAAATAGTCAATCATTTCTTATGCTTTTGCTTCTTGACAGACTCCTCTGGATATCTGTGAATGACTGATTCCATCTGAGTGATTGTCATTGGGGTTGCTTAAGTGTTTATTTTTTGAAGGTGTAAATAAAGCTAAGTTACTCTCTAGAAAATCTGCAAAATAAGGTGATAAGCCTCCTTTTAATTCTCCTTTTCCCGATGCCAGCCTAGACATAGAAGTTTGCAGAGGAGAGCAAAGTGGTCAGCTGAGAAAATGACCAAGCTACAGGTGCAATCAACTGCCTTAAAATAGTGTTTCTCCGGGACAAGGAAAATAGAGCGGTTTATCATTTTGTTTATTTTTTCTCTGTCTTTATGAGAAAGGGAGTAGAGACAAATCTGATAAAGTTGCTTGAATATAAAGGGTTTTTCTTTAACCTGAAGTAGGATTCACCATGAAGGTTTTTCTTATATTACTCTTATCACTTTCTTTCTTCATCTACTATTCTTGCTTCTGTCATCAATTCCTAACATGAAACTTTTCTGCCTAAATATGTAATTTCCAAAATAAATAAAAAATTATGAGAAAAGTATTTTTAAATCTTCTTACATTTGTATCTCCAAATTAACCCACGAAAGCACTCAAGACAAGGCTCAAATCCTACTTATTTCTGAAATCCTACTCATTTCTGAAGGTAAAATGTAGCACCTCTCTGCTCTAATCAGAGAATGTACAATTTCAAAACTAATGGTTCACTAATTTTTGTTGAATACATTGAAAGTATTATTTATACTTTATTAAAAGTTGAAAATAATATTGATGCTGGGGATTTAGCTCAGTGATTAGAGTGCTTGCCTTGCAAGCACAAGGGCCTGAGTTCGATCCCCGGCACCACAAAAAAAAAAGAAAAAAAAAAGAAAATAATATTGGTAAGTGGAAGTAATCATCTCCTAGTACATGTAAATGATACCGATCGTTTCATCGTGGCTAAGGTAAGAACAACAAACCAAACTTACTCTGGGCAATGGACCAGGAATAAGAAGCTCTGGATATGACTATCAGTGAGTACAAACTGGATGAGGTACCATAGCAAATATCAAAATTTGTCGGATGTGTCATGATCATCCAGAAAAAAGTCAAATCTTAGCATTTATGTTCGCTCCTCTAAGATTTCCCAGTTAGTCATTAGTAGTAAGTTTCTGGGGCTTTATTCTGGGATGTTAAGGTTTTAGTCTAAGGCAGGCTCTATGTGTTCTGTCAACAAAGAATCTTAATGTCTCCTTGAACCATGAAAGCACCTTAATTAACTTACTTTTTAGGGAAAAAATTCCAAAAGCGTCAAGGTGAGAGAAAGGAAATTCATTTTTATATTCATTTTCGTGCAGTGTCAAAAGGCCTGAGTGGGAGTTAGAGCCAAATAGATGTGGCTGTACCCTTCCCAGTCTTTACCAGTTACCACCGCCATGGTGATGCACAAGTGTCATCATTCCTATGAGTATCAAGTTTCTCATCTGGAAAAAGGAAAGTGTTGTGGGATTGATCTGAGGATTAAAGAAGATATAATATGCCTAGTACCTGTGTAGTAATTCCATAATAATAGCTCTCTTCTCTTCTCTTTCCATTTATATCCTCAACTTCCAGGTTTAAAAAAAAAAAAAAAAAGACACTTGGTCTTTAAAGATAAGAGCCTGCTCCTTTTCCTTCCCTCAAACCATCTGGCAGACAGAAGGTGCTAATAAGTGTGAGCTGCTCATCAAACCTCCTGTGTTTGGAAGCTAACTGTGTTGTTAAGAGGTTGGGCCTAATTGAAAGAGGCTGGTCACCAGGGGCATGACTTGGAAGGGTATATCTCTGTTTCTCAACTCCTCCTTTCTCTCTTAGCTTCCTGGCCACTATGATGTGAACAGCTTTTCTCTTCCAGACTGTTCTCTGATGCCTTCCTGCCTTGGAGCCAGCCAACTATGAACTAAAACTGTGAACCAAACTAAACCTCTGCTCCTTTAAACTGCACATGTCAGGTGTTTTGCCCCAGTGACAAAGAAAGTGACGAAGACAGTGCCGCGCCCTGGCCTAAAACCCAGGAGAGCCAGTGTGAGACCCAAACACTTTTCCTTGTATCATCACAATTATCTGATCTTTACCTTATATCAGGAAACCACTAGGGGAGAAGGAGAGAAGCAGAACAACACACAACAACAACAACAACAACAACAACAACAACAACAACAACAACAACAACAACAACAACAACAACAACAACAACAACAACAACAACAACAACAACAACAACAACAACAGTATTTTAGACTGAAAAATATCAAACAGGATACTTTGCGGTGGGTTCTGATTGATATTTGTTATTAAGTGGAAATGGGGGTTGCTGACCAAAATAAGTCATATAAATTAATCCCAAGCTCGTCTGAATTATACCTTGTTAACCTTTAGAGTACCAAACAAGAAATTCTAATATGCCAAATATTCAGAGCTTTAACTGTGAATTAGGAACTAGAAACATCACCTGTCTACCCACCCTACAAGATTATATAGAGGCAGTATTTTCAAAATAGAAAATAGTGTTCAATTAACTCAACAAAATGCTATCCAGTGGTGATGTATGTATCAACTGTGTGCGCATGGGTTGTGTTTAGGGGCAAAGTCAAATTCATCTTTTATTTTGTCCAAAAGAGACTAAAGGCATGCATATGCAGAAATCCTAATCAGCCTAACATCTGGAGCTGCAAAGCAGCAAAGTAGGCTAGAATAATTTTAATTGTACAGTACAAGAGCTCCAAAAAGGGAACTGTTAAAAGATATCAATCTGGCAAATCATAATTTGTATCTCACTACTTCAAACCAGCACTATTAATCTAAAATGAGTATTTATTTTCAATTCAGTGGATCTTGGCTATAATTACTAAGTATTCTCAACAGTAACCCATTAAAAATTTGTAACTTGAGTTGCCCTAGAAACAGATCTCGAGGTAAAGATTTGAGTGCAAGTAGTTTATTACGCAGCTGATTCCACCGAGACCAGTAGGGAGTAAAGGGGACAGGAAATGGAAGAAATTAATGCAGTTAAGATAATGCACTGATGATCACTGTGGGTGACTGAGGCTCAGTACCCCTGGGGATTTCTAAATGAACAGATCACTCCTCAGAGTTGTGGTGCCCAAAGAATGAAGAAATAAGTAATATTCCTCAACATCAATTCCTCGTGGGCAGGGGGATGCTATCGGGAGCATCAACTCCAAGTATTTCAGACATGTCCCAAGAGCCAAGCACACTAAAGAACGCACCCCAGGAGACACGAAGCAGTGTAAAGCACAGAGACAGTATATAGCCATCATTGTACACAAGGACAGGAGAGATGACAATGTTAAGTAGGCACATAGGCAACTTAAAAGTAGAAAAGAGTAAACCAGGCATTTATGGAAGCAGGAAAGACATGTCAGTGTTTCAGGATGAAGACGAACATGAAAAGGCACTATTTTTCTGGCAGAGAATTTAAAATGTAATATATGACCTTGTAATAGCCTTCTCAGAACTAATTAGTTTAGCTTTTAGATTTGTGCTTCCATTTTGTCGAATTCTTTGTCATTCCAAAGAAGTCCGATTAATTTAATTTAACTCCACAGTAGGGCAGTCTATTTGGAATATGGAGTTCTCAAAGTCTTGAGGGGAAAAAAAAGATGTATATTTGTATACATACAAATCTCTCTCTCTCCTTTCTTTTTTAATTTTCCCAAAAGAAAAATTAACTTCAGCACTCAGCTCTGGTTGAAGTATTATTTCTCGGATCAGAATATGTGTGCTTAACTTACTTCAAATCTAGAGTAAATTTCCAAATTCCAATTTCAAAAGGGCATATTTTAGATAGTGTTAGTGGTAAGAAGACAAAATATGGAGATACTCATGGAACACGCTCACATGCCCTTTTCAGTAGATTGACCTGTATACTTAGGAGAAAAGTCACCAAAACTGAGAGAAGTCACATTACGAAGCCCTCAGGAACTGGACAAGTTCTAGCTGACACTCTTAAAATTACAATTTCTTGTATTGAAAAACAGCATTTCTTACTAGAATAGAAAAATTTAGCAAAAGTTTCAATCAATCAAGTGCTTTAAAACACGTTTTTGTGAACATTCCCTTTTAGTAATGAGTCGTGAAACTTCGGCTAGTAAAGATCTACAAACATTATATACTTCTTTAAATGCAGATACTTTTAAATACCTGAGTAGTCTACGGCCATACCACCCTGAACGCACCCAATCTCGTCTAAAATACCTGAGTATTTTTTATAAACCTGTATTGTGTAGAAGAATATTTTATAAAATAAAACAGTAACTACATTCCTAAAACTACTTTGACTATTACATCTCTCCAATACAGAGTATTAAGCCCATACAAAGCAGCATATAAAACAAGTAATGGAGCTTAAGGAAATTCACAGGCAGGCAGATGGACTGGAGAGGAAGAAGGTCCTGCAGGTTTGGAAAGATGTTCTCACTGAAAGAAGCATGTGGGCGGACTTTACGGTGCAGAACCTCCGACCATAGCTCCTGGTACTGCCTGCACAGCAAATACAAACGTTCTACCCTTATAATAAATCATCTACAATCCATAGGAATTATTTTTTAAAATAACAAATTTAATGCTTGACCTAGCAAGTTATTTACCCTACCTAAAAAGAAACCTATTTACTAATCATTGTTAGCCATTAAAACCCAACTATGCTGATAGCATATATGAAAATCAATACTCATTCGGAATGAATTTAAAGAAATATCCCTAGCCACATCTAAGATAATATAAAAAGGTCATTTACCACGTTTTAATCCAAAGTATACCTAAATCCCATACTGCTATTTACTAATTACTTATTTGCCAAGTAAGAAATAGCCCATTTATTCCAATTTTAAGGTTTTGAGTAAGTAATTCTTGTAACATTAGACAAAACCATTTTATTTCAAAAAATAAAATAGTTAAAATATTATTTCTTATTAAAGAAGGGGAGAAATTAGAAGAGGAAGAG
The DNA here is from genome assembly GCA_016801275.1 of Hystrix brachyura. NCBI lineage: Eukaryota > Metazoa > Chordata > Mammalia > Rodentia > Hystricidae > Hystrix > Hystrix brachyura. Next base: position 34,948 of record QZML01000478.1, read on the forward strand.
GAGGAAGAGAAAGGGCATGGGGAGGAAAAGGAGAAAGAAGAAAGTAGCTATCCCAGAATTTAACAGTGGCATATATTCAAAAATGTTACTTTGACTAAGTAAATCTTGTTCGCATTTCTATGACAAACAAGAAGAAAAAGTGATACATGGAAAGAGAAAACTACATATATGATACTGGATACCATTGTTCATGAAACTGAAGCTAAAGAAAGTCGCTGTTACATAGTTTTGTGTTTTTATTTTAAACTTTGGGTAGGCGAAAGACTCCACCAATTCTCCAGGTTTAAATTTCTGTGAACTCTTGAGAATCACTATTGTCACTAGAACAGCGATAGCAAAGTTGTATTAACTGAAACTCCACAAAGTATCATATGTCCTCTGCGAGCAACGCTTTGGGTCTGACTGAAACTCGGTCAAGTTAATATTTGCAAAGTATCCACTTCAAAAATACACAAGTAATTATACTTCTCAGTTTTATAGATTATTTGATATCCTTCAAATTTGTAACAATGGTTTCAAACATAATCAGATTCTTATCCACAAAAGCAGGCCTCAACATAAAAAAGATTAGCTGAGAAGATAGCTATTCGTGCCCAGTATAAGTTAGTCTGAATTAAACTTCTAAATTAGTCTACAGTAAGCTTAATAATTATTTCAGCTAAAATAACAGAATTACTAAGTCAACGAGAGACATGAATGGATTCTAAGCTTCACGTAAAAATTCAGGGCTATCACATCAACACTATGATCAGATGCTTTGTAATTTCCAAGTTTACAAACGAGGTAAAGTTTCCAGCAATCTAATTACATACACATTGCCACCTTGGTTGTGAATATTTAACTAGATAATATAATTCTCATATATTAGCTTATCCTCACAATGAGATTGAAAGTTAGGAAACTTTATTACATACTTAAAGATAAGGAAACTGGGGCTCAGTGGATTTAAATTAGTTTCTCAAGGTCAAACAGCAGGCAGTCAGCAGACTGAAAACTAGAACCCTGCCCTTGTTTGTATAGACTATCTTCACCTTGCTAAACTATATCCTGTGCCTGTCTGTAGTCCCTCTGCACAGACACACACATTGTTTGTGACAGAAATTAATACATCAATGACATAATAGTGGGAAGAAAAGGTGACATATGGAGGATGGTGAAAGAAACAGCTCTGTACCCTTCAAATAACTGCCTAGGCCTGCAGAAAGCTGGTCTGAGAAAGGAGTTAAAATACATCATCTATGTGAAGTAAATTAAAAGGGGCTGCATGAATCAGCCACAGTTAGATTTGGAGAAAGGTACATTTATTATTCTGTACACCTTGGCATGTGTGATTGATGTTAATTTGAGGCTTTATGAGTAAAAAGTGCTGACAAACAAGTGAATCACTTTATTAATGTGCTATAAATGGATAAATGAAGCTTGAGAAACTTTGCTCGCCCTAGACTCAGCACACTGGGGAGGCTGGCAAAGGCAAACGCTGCCACAGGATGAGCTATTGTACGCCTGCCCCATTTTTTCACACACCATCTTCCTCTTAGATTTCCTAAGGTACTAATTCTCTGGATTCACAATTTCAAAACACTTGGTCTTGCTTTGACACATTTCAAAATACATGGCTAAGTTTTCACATTCATTATCTGCTCCACAGTTTCCCACTAACTCTCATCCAAACTCTGCTGTCTTGAGAGAGGGACTTGAGTAGGTATATTTCCAGGGCTTCACATTTCCTCAAATGTATGAGAAATATGTATATCTTATAGGGGAAAAAAAACCAAAGCAGTCACAATGGAATTCACAAGACACACCCCCATACACACAAACACACTTTCTCATACCATGTTCTCACGAAGATTCTTTGGAACATAGAAATCCATTCCTGGCTCCCAGAATTTGGTATTTTTCAAAAGTTCCTTCCCAAAATGCATATAACTGAAGTCATTATTAAATAAATTATATCTGGGGAAAGCTAGAGCTTATATACATAAAAAAAAGCAAAGTGTAGGAACTCTAGAAGGAATCAAAGGCAAATCACAGATTTTTCAGGACAAAAGATACATATTCTCCTAGACTTCTGGAGTACTTGGAGACAAGCTTTTCCAACTTTTTCAGATCCCAGGTCAGCCTATCCTTTTCTTGATTAATAATCTTGTTCCCCCACCGTAAGAGAAATGGTACCCAATGATCAGAAATGTTCCAGAGAGCGATGGATTTGCACTGAAGTCACACATAGGAAAATAAACTCCAAAAAGTCTCATCCTGCTATGATATTTAGGACCTTGTGGTGTTGTTACACAAATTAGAAAAGGAAACCCTCTCTAGTTAGAGGGCACACGTCTTAACAAATAGAGAAAGTGGGATTTCAGCTCTGACTCTCATTCTTGCCAGGAAAAATTGTATAGTACACATAGAAAATGTGCACTTATGCATATGGTTCTCTAGAACTGATGTCTCAATGTACAAAAAGACTGCTTACGGGCTCTGTATGGGCTTCTAAAATGTACTAATTAAACAAAATATGAATCATACAAGTAAAATTTTAACTGAAAATTTTTGAAAAATCAATACTCATTTGATATTTCCCTACAATGTATCATGATACTCATTAAGGAAATGGATATCTTTGCCACTCCTGAGAATTTTTGTTTTCATCTGCCTTCCCTGCTGTGCATTTTATACCTTTTAGACACACCCAATACACACGCATAGACAGACACATGCATGCAGTTAGACAAACACACATTCTCCCACAAACCTACACATACCCTGACACACAATCACACATACACACACAATCAAATGCATCCAAAAACATATCACACATACCCACACTATACATATTCCCTCACACTCTTAGCCACATGCATACATGCCCACTCCTACACATATAAGTACCCACCCACCCCAGCTCCCTACACAAACTGAAATACAGACACTTGCATATACCTGCGTTCAAATTCGTTCTTTAAAAGCTAATGCTTCCTCTTGCTTGCTAGTGCCACAAAGTCACATTCCAAACTTTTCTTTAAAGATGTTTCCTTTCTCACAAAGCAGCTTTTTTCAAAACCATCCTCATGGCTCCATTCTGCACAGTTTTATGACTTTTAAACTTCTCTTTTCAAATGGAAAAAGATCAAGAGAAGAAGGAAGTGGGGAGAGTGGAGAGGGAAAGGAGATATTAAAAGAATTAAGATGTGTCCCACTCTCCATTACGAATGTAATCATTCTGTACTGCAAACAGGTACTAATAAAATTCTTTTTAAAATAAAGTTTCCTTAGGGATCAGCCTTTACTTGTTCAAGCCAAGAATTTATAATGCCTTTGAAAATCTTTATAAATAGAAACGTATTTAAAGATGTTCCCAATGAATTCCACCTAACATCCACAGCATATTCCAACCAATTTGTTTACCAAATACATTGTCTTTCAGAATAACATGGAGATTGCTCTGGTTTGATGGAGGCTAATATATGATGCTCTCTTCTGTGCCAGATATAAGCCAATTAGGAACAGAAATGTTAGGCAGGTGACAGAAAAAAATGAATAAATATTACAAATTAAAATGGGTTGGAAGAGATGTCTTTGAGAACAAAAACCTTTCTAAAATTCCCCCGTCTAGAATTAGACACTCCAGTCACTAGCAGCAGTGGATAAGGACAGTCATTGCTCCACATCACCAAGAGCATGCCAAATCCCAATGCAGAGAGAAGTTTTAGAGAAGAAAGTGCACACCAAATACACCGTTCCTTGTCCCACATTCATCTACGAGGGTCTGCCCATTCTCTTTGCATGAGGAAAAGCAAGGAGCACAGAAATGAAGGCAGTCCCTCCATGTGACAAGAGACATCAGTAGTGGACAATAAGCAACACCCCCACTTCTCCTGGTCTTTACCTTTAGGCTTAACCAATGATCTCATGCATCAGAGTCCAACAAAGCTCTGCTTTCACCTAGGTGAGGCCATTTATTCATTATCCCTCAACTACAGTTTAGCAGAGTGAAGTTTGCTCTTACAAGACACAGATATTTCAGAACCATATATTAACTAAAAACTAACCTCAGACTTATTTAGGTATTGATGCTGAAGGTTCACATTCCATTCTATTTCTCATCCCAAATTATTTCCAGTCCTACTGTCTAACATTGTTTATCAGCTGTTTAGTAGTAAAATCCAAAGGCATCATAGAGCCATTCCAGGACTAATATAATGCATTGAGAGGCCCTGACTTCATATATAAATTGCTTCCTGAAAGAAATTAGAATTCAGTGATTAAAGTTCCAATTAAGTTGAAATCCCAAATGCATATGTTAATGTCTAAAAAGCCATTATGGATTAACATATAAATAAATTAAAGTGTTACCCACATTCTTTTTCAGTTCAGTCTCAGCTAGAGAAATTCTTGATGACTGGATGGAATCAGAAATTCCTTCTACAGTTTTCACTGGGAGTGGAATGTTGTTCCTTCACTGCCCAAGAACTTGAATTTGGTTGTGTCAGACATTTTGAGAAGCCCAGAGTTACTAAAACACAAAAGTCACCAGCAATGGCAAAAATCCACAATTTTTAAAAATTAATCCTCAATGCTTAAGAAACCATCCCGGGTACAATTATGCCATTATTATTATCCGGCAATTCTTTTTAACCAAACATTGTGTCAGAAACCCAAGTAGCTTTTTTTTTTTTTTTTTTTTTTTTGAAAGATAAACTTATCATTGTGCTTGTGAGGCAAACACTCTAAGCACTGAGCTAAATCCCCAGCCCACAAGTAGCTTTTAAGAGAAATAAGATGGGTACTGGTTTCTTATTCATCAGGAGAGTGGCTAAGTATGGGAGTGGCCCAGATTTTGCAATCTGTAAACTGTAACACAACTGAGAAAAATCTTCTATTAAAACAGTTATATAGGGCAATATATAACTAATATATCTGGAAAGAAAATTTACATTTGCATATTGTCTCTGTATTTTGAAAAAGGTGTTTTAAACTGATTTGTTTTCTTGTAAAATTCTGAGGATTCCATCCATGGCTGCCCCAATCAGATTTTTTGTGATGCCTTTCTTAATTAAGGTTTAAAAACAAACAAATAACTCATAAGATATATAGCAAGTTATAGTTGTGTCCATGTTAATGTAAAATCTGTTTAGTAGGACTTGTTCTTATTCTATCCCAAAATAAAGCTTAGATATATTCTATGTCTTTTAAGGTCATTTTTAGGCACTAAAAAGCACTGAGATTACTGTAAACCACAAGATTTTAATTTGGAATTTGAAGTGCCCAATACTATATCATCAAGCTTCATGGAAGTTTGATTCAGGATTAAATCTCTCCTTTAGCTAGAGCCTTTGGCAGGAAGCAGGAAAAGGAAGGTCTACATCTCTCCTCCCTATGCTACCTTTTGATTTTTCCCCTTTCTCCCTTGCCTTGGAAATTACAGTTTCTGATCCACCAAGTTCAACACAGGAAAGAGATAAGGACTAACATCATAAAGATGTTGAAATAGAAATTTTCAGCTTTCATCACTTCCAAAGACCAATTCTGACAACAACCTACAGACAAGAGTACCTCTGTGGGAGCTCAGGAATCCAACAGAGTGGCCACAGCACCCCACTGGAGCAAAACTTCCAAGAATAGATGTATTTAAGAGGGTAAGAAGAACACTTTTTTTAAGAAGAACACTTAAAAAAAAAACTTTTATTTTACCCACATTGCACTTCCCCCCAAGGCACTGCTTAGTGCCAAGAAAGACTCAATCAACCTGCAATTCCTCTCACAGGGAAACTGAGAATATAATGAGCACCTACCTGCCTTCCCAGCCATGCAGGATACTAACTATGAGGCTGAGTTGATTTTTACCCCACCAGAACCCTAAGATCAACACAGCTGAATAGTCTGCAGCTAACTAGGAACAGAGAAAAATGTTCACAGCAACAAAGGCACAGAACTCAAAAAATGATTGTAGTTTCAACTACCTAACTAGTGAATTCCACCAAGACGCCTGCCCATAAATTTTGCAGGACTCGTAACCTGTGCCTACTAACAAGCCTATACACAATCTTCAGTACCCAGCCCACCTCCTCCCAACCCACCTCTAAAATGGTGTTCCATATATGACTCTGCAGACAACCTATGCAGATCTCTGCATGCTGTGCAGAGGTGTAAGCAGATGGCCAGCTAGACCCTGTACAATGGGGGAAAGGTGCTGAACCTTGCACACTTCAGGGCATAGACCAAGAGAAAATAAACAGGAGGTCATAAGCACCTAGGCTGGCTTTGTGCGATCAAGAGAAGTTATAAAATCCTAATACTTTCTCCCAAGACAGAACAAGAGGAGTACAGTGAATATATAACTAGGAAAGGTTCTAGGAATTGTTCATAGGGCTGAATAGTGAAGGGCTTTTATTCCGCAAGTAGTTAGGAAAGAAGGAAGGAGTCAACTGCTGCTTCAAATACCAAGACACTAAGGCAGGACATCAAGGAGTATGGGAAAACCAGAGAACCATGACATCCCCAAAAGAACAAAATGCCAGTTATCAACTAAAAAGTGGATGTCTATACATTGCCTGGCAAATTAAAAGTAATTGTTTTTAGTAAACTCATTAAAAGAGAACACCAGTAAACAACTCAACAAAATCAAGAAAACAGTAAATGGAAAAAATTAGAAGTTCAATAGAGAAACAGAATTCTTTAAAACAGAAAGAGAAACAAAAAAAATTCTTAAAATGAGGAATGAAAAGAATTAAATGAAAAGTTTCATCAGCAGACTCAAGCAGAAGAAAAAGAAATCTGTTAGTTTGAAAATAGCTTATTGGAATTCATCCAGGCAAAGGAGAAAAGAATCAGACTCTAGAGGCACTATCAATTGAGTCAATTTGTGCATGATGATAGTCCCAGAAGAACAGAAAGTGGCAGAAAGATTATTTAGGAAATAATGGCTGAAAAATTCCAAAATTTTGGGTGCAGTATTGACATCCAAGCTGGTGAAGGTTACACCAAGAACAATACAAACGGTCAAAAGCCAAACCCAAAGAAAGAATGATAAAAATGCAAGAGAAAAGTATCTCATAATACACAACGCAACTTCCCTCAGGTTTCTGTGCATTTCTCAGCAGCAACCTTAATGGTCAAGAGAGATTAGGATGATATGTTCAAAGTATGGAAAGAAGAAAACCACCAAGCAACAATATTTTAACTGGCAAAGCTTCAGAAGTGAAAGCATGATAAAGTTTATCACACAAATAAAAGCTAAGGGAGTCCACCATCACTAGATTTGCTTTACAATAAATGACAAAAGGAGTCTGTAACTTGAAATGAAGAATCATTAATAACATGAATCCATGAAAGTATAAAATTCGTTAATAAAAGAGGTGCATAGTCAAATTCAGAATACTCTAATGGTAGCAAACAAAACACTTAAGTGTATATAAAATTTAAAAGAAAAATTATTAAAAATAATTATAATGATTTGTTAAAACAATATAAATGATACAAATTGTGACATCAATAACAACATGTAGGAAGTGAAGAAATGAAAGTATATATTTCTATGCAATTAAAGCAATATAAATGATACAAATTGTGACATCAATAACAACATTTAGGAAGTGAAGAAATGAAAGTATATATTTCTATGCAATTAAAGTTAACATTATCAGTATAAAAGAGACAGCAATAACTGCAATATTTTATATGCCTAATAAACACACAAGGGGCTTCTGGGAAGATAGCAGAGTGGAGAGAAGCAGAGTAAGAGCCTCTACGATATTTGTTGTCCAGACGCTGGAATATAGCAAATTCAGGAAGAGAAGGGGGGACGTGTGTTCCCAGGACCCAGCAGGTCTCTGAAACAAGAGTCGAAGCCCACGGGGAAAGCAAAAGGAGAGACCAGCCCAGACCAAGGTGAAGGACAGATGCCGCTTTCTCCCAGAGCTCCAGCTTGCGGCCCTGGCTCACAGTGCCACCTCGCAGCCATGGTTTGTGGCCCCCAGATCACAGTCCCAGGTCACAGCCACAACTCGCAGGGCCAGCTCTCATGGGGCCAGCTCTCAGTGTGAGGGATGCAGTTTGAGCCTGCGGACGCACGGTGACTACTGGAGACCCCAGAGACCTCCATGGAAAGACACACAAATGGAGCAGAGCAGTGGACACTGAAGACTGCAGTGGCTGGTGAGTTATCTGAGTCATCTGATCTCGCACAGCTGCCAGGAGAGGGTGGTGATCCGCTGATCTTGGAAAGGGGCTGAGCTCAGAACTCAGAAAAGCTACTAATGGCTTTCGGTGCTGGGGCAAGGCAGGTCAAGGTGGGGCAAGATGGAGCAGAGTTCAAACTCAAGTTGAAAGGAGGGACAGGAGCCAAGTTCAAACTGGCAGGGAACTGAGTCCAAGCTGGTGGGAAACACACAGTGTGTCTCCAGGTGAACAAATTGGGTTTCAACCCCACAGCCAGTGATCAGGCTGAACTTCAATGGAACGGGTGAAGCCTTGCTATTGAACCAAGCTGGGAACACCCATTACCAGCCATAAATCTACTGTTGGGATTAATCAACAAGGATCTGGGTCTATTCTGTCTACCAGTGACAGCAGAGACACACCTGAAAGCAGATAGTTTGTTTATTTTTTCTTTTTTAAAATATTTTTTCCCTCTCTGCTCTTCTTTATATTTTTTATTTCTTTCTCTTTCTTGTTTTTATAGGGAAGTGACTTTCTAGTATTTTGCTTTTTTTGTTGTTGTTGTTCTGTTCTTGTTTTACTTCATCCTTTTCTCCTTTCCTGCTGTTTCCTTTACCAGTTCCCCAAAGTTTGCATAATTACCCCTGGCTTTCAACCTTGCTTCTCATCTCTTTCTCTTCTTCTCTTTCTCTATCTTTTCCAACTAATCTCTTTTGAATTTTCTCCCTAGAGAGTAAAATCACTGTATTCAGAGCATGTTTACTGCATTCAAGTTTCTGGTTTATTTTGGATAATGTTATATAACCACAAATCTAGTTCATAAGGTATAAAGTAGCAGATCGATAGCTACCACAGTTTGTTATTTTCTAGACTGTGTCTGATGCTATTGTTGTTGCTGATTGTACTGGTAGAGGGTCACAAATAACGCTGTAGGCCATGGTCAAAGAACTAAGGGCTGGCCAAATAGATAGAAACTTCTCAGCCACAATAAATTGAAGAGGCAAGATTTTTCATAACACAAAACCAGCTACACCTGTAAGACATCTCTGAAGAAGTAGTCACTTCCAAAAGGTTCTCAAAACTAACAAAAAGGAGCTACCTGCCACAGGCAATTCATAAACATCAACCCAGGAACTAAACTAAAGAAGAAAAAATAGAAAATGAGAAGACACACAAATAAGATGCAACCCCACACCTCCAGCTCACCAAAAGCAAACCCAGGGGGTAATGAAGTAGAACAATCTGAGAGCTTCCTGCCCAGACTGTTGGAAGCAGCAACAGCAGAAGTAACAAAGCAGATGAATGGGGCTCTAGAAAACATCAAAACAGAAATCATTTCCAGAATGAAAGACATGATTAGTGACTCTAGACTGATACAGATTAAAACACTAGAAGAGCTTAGAAAAATGATGGAAACCATAAATGTCCGACACAGGAAAGACATGGAATTCATGAAACAGATTCAAACAGATATCCAAGAGATTAAAAATTCCATTGAAAGTATTGGCAGTAGAATGAAACATTGTGAAGAGATAATCTCAATATAGAAGACAAGATTGTGATTAATGATTGAGAGAAAGAAAGAATTCTTCAAAATGGTAAGGGACCATGAAAAACCAATACAACAGCTGCTAGATGAAAAATAACATAAGACTGATCAGAGTTAGTGAAAAAGCAGGAGATATTGGTCGGAGTCAATGAAAAAGCAGGAGATAGCACAAATCACATTAAGAAAACTGTTCAAAGAAATAATGGCAGAAAACTTTCCAATTATAGAAAAAGAACTGGATATACAGATAAGTGAGGCATACAGAACTCTGATTAGCCATGATCAACAAAAATCTACCCCAAGGCACATAATAGTCAGATTTCCAGAAATTCAACACAAGAACAGAATATTGAAAGCTGTTAGAGAAAAGAAACAA
>QZML01000478.1:58657-89787 GCA_016801275.1 Hystrix brachyura
AAAAAAAAAAAAAAAAAAAAAAAAAAAAAAAAAACCAAAAAACAGAATGAATACAATCTAAAAAGTAAATTAGAGAACTACAGGTTCCCAATAATTAAGGAAATAAATAAGTGTTCATAAAATCTTGGAGTATATAGTCATTCAGTATGCAGAAAATTTCTCTATACCAATTAAAGAGCAATGTAAAATAAATAGTATAAAAAGGGTAACAGCAAGATTTAATGTAAGAGAAAAAAGAGGAGTTGATCTGGGAAATCATAAATACCCTATGAGAAGACTAATAAAACAGAAAAATCTTTACATGTATAATTAAATAAAAGGAAGAAAAAAGTATAAGTGATAAGAATAGAAAAAGGAAGTAATAAAGAATTTGGAAAAATTATAGAGTAATTCATTTATTTATTTAACCAATAACTTAGTAAAAATGTAAAAATCATAGAGTTTATGATGTATGATGTATGTAAACTAATAATACCCAATGTACAAAGATTGTTTTTTCCAGGGATGCATAATGCCCTGCGCCAGGTATCCAGCAAGGCAAAAACTAAAACTAGATAAATTATATCAAGTATTCTGACTAATAGCAAGGAAGAAATTAAAATTTGTTTAGATACCTGTGTCAGTTTTCTAAAACATAACGATAGAAGTACAAAGGCCCTGATAACATGCAGCATATATAATCCCTACCTAACATGAATTCTTCCATGAGAAGCAGCATGAGAGAAAAACTAGTTTGTGAGTTACAGTTAACCTTGGCATCAAATCTAGTTAAGAAAATTCACGATAAGAAAGCTAGATTATGATCTTGCTTACAAAAATAAATACTAGCCATGCATGGCATGCTTGCATATGATCTCATCTTTTGGGAGGCTGAGACCAGGTTCCAACTAAACCTGAGCAACTTAGCAAGATCCTGTCCCAAAATAAGAAGTAAAAAGGGATGAAGCTCAGTGGTAGGGCAGCCCTGGGTTCAATCCCCAGGACCATAAGAAATTAATTAAGGAATTAAAAGACACCAAAAATTACAAATAAAATTAAGAGAAAAAAAGAGCACAGAGCAGAAAGACTAGAAAGCAAATAATATGTTTGCTATTATAAACATAAAACGTATTAGTAATCATATTTAATACAAATGTATTAATGCTCAAAATGAAAGCTAGATATTAGACAAGATATAGAACAAATTATTCTATGCAATTTACATGATATATGTGTGTGTGTATATATATATAAAGTAAAAAGAAATGGGGTTCTAATCTAACATGAACCAAATGAAAGTTGAGGTAGTTATATTAACTGTACAAATTAGATTTTTAAAACATCTAAATATATTAGTAGAAATAAAAGAGACTTAAGAATTAAACTTATAAGCAATGTTCCAAGAAGATATAGTATTGTAAAACTGTACACACCTAATAAGTCAGACTCAATGTATGTAAAGCAAAAATTGACCAAAGTCTAAGGAGAAATATCTACAGTTACAATAAGACATCTCTCATTTATGAAAATGATGGACACTTTCTAATAACTGCTAAATTAAGAAAAAACATTTAAAATATAGAAAACGTGAATGCAATAAAATTGAGTGAACGTATATAAAACCTTACAAACAGAGACTATACAACAAACATTTATTCAAGTACCTATGAAACATTTCCCCCAAAATACTGTATGCTATATCATTGGCATATGTTGGCAAACTTGTGAACAACGTCACACAGATTTCATACATATATTATCTGACCAACATCCAGTTAAATCAGGGAGGGAGGAAAGAAGGGAGAGAGGGTGAAATGGAGGGAGAGAGAGAGAGGGAGAGGCTGAGGGAGAGGGAAGAGGGAGAGGGAAGAGACGAAGACAAAGAAAGAAGAAAAAAATCCTTATGTTTGAAAATGAAAAAATAGACTTTAAACAACCCATGAGTCAAAAAATAAAATTGGGAAAATATTGTTAACCAAATAGTATGTAAGTACAATAAAAATCTTATATATCAAAATTTAGCATTTGCGGATAAAGCAAGAAATTTACACACTTATATGCATATTTAAGAGAATATAAAACCTATCTCGGTAGCTAAGTATATCAACACGATGGAAAATAAACAAAAAATTAAATCCAAATAAAATATAGGAAAGAAAACAACATGAGTAGAGATTAATAAAATAGAAAAATAACAATTAGAGACCAGAGAAGGATAAAATGGTAAAGAGACAGAAAATATGTAGAAAAATTGACTGGAATGGGTACATACAAATATGCCTATTCTATCATTATAATATTGAAAAATTAAAATATTCTGAATGTTCTTTGCTCTTTACTTGTTAAACTGTTAAATAATTCACGGTACATCCAAATTTATTAAACATTGCATTTCACAATAGTTGCATTCGGTTACAAGTAACAAATGTAAGTAAGCAATTACTTTTTTTTTTTTTAGTAAGCAATTACTTAAACTAGGAGTTTTTAATTTATAAGTAGAAGGTTGCAGGCACTGGTTGGTTCAGTAGCTCGGGAATGCAAGGGAAATTTTTTTTATTGATTCCTTAACCTTTCTGTCCTAGTGGAATAATGACCCTCACAGCTCCAGCCATTACACCTATGTTCCAGGCAGAAATAAGAAAGGAGCAAAGTAAGGACAGAATCTATACTGAGAAAACAAAATTTTCTCTGAAGTTCCTAGCATATATCTGGTTACATCTCATTAGCCAGAATTGAGTTAACTGGCTATACAAGCAAAGGACACTAATAAATTCAATTTGTTTTAGCTGCCCTCAATAAAATTGAGATTCTATAAGAAAGAATATTGGATATGAAATAGTCTTCTAATAATCACCACAAATTGTAAAAGACTAATGATCTATTTGAATTAATAATATTCTACTATCATAGAAACATATACACAATATTCTATGTAAAATGAAAAAGTTAAGCTATATTTTTGTGGGGTTCCCTGTGTAATTATGAAAGAGAAAACACAAAAGAATTTACAGTGCACTGAAATTTGAAAAATAACCAGAAATAATAGACCACCTTGAATATCAAAATTGGTCATATCTGAGAACATGAATCATTTTTAAGTTTTTTGTGCTTTTTATGTGTTTTTTCTATTTTTTTCCTATGTAAAACATGTTTATTTTGGTAATCAGGCCAAAAGCAGCACACGAATATGAATAAAATATGTAATTAACTCAGACAAGTGTTCTCTATTTGGAAAGGTAGGCAGTCAAAATAATTTCAGAGGACACACTACTCTGCTGAAAAATCTGATTTTTTCCTTCAGGGTTTTTCCATTTGTTTACTCACTGTGTGTTTAATTTATTTGTTTGCTTGTTTTATTGATTTTTTTCAATATCAAAATTATTTCACAACCAAGTATTATTGAAAGAATGGAGATGCAAGCTTAATGATAATTGTTTACTTCCTGCTCTGTTTCACGAATTCATACTGATTTCCAGGGCACAAGCTTGATTATCACCTCAGACACAGGAAGACAGCATGCTTTTCTGCAGAAAGCCAATATGTTATCTAAAGTGAATACTACTTGCAACTGCATTAAATTAATATTTAATACCAAAACACTGATTTGAACTCTCTCTCTGCCTGTCTTTCATCATACAATTTAATTACCAAAAAAGCAGAGGCAAAATCCAGAGACAGAAGATGAAGCTTAATCAATCCAATTCCTCCCAAGGCTCACCTTCTAAAACGTATCACTCTCTCCTTGCCTCTTCATTTTTAGACCTGCTAGTTTGATCACCAGCTTACTGATAACATCTTCCTCAATAAATTGGAGATGAGAAGGCACGTGAACTGAGGCCAGGGGGAGTGCATCAAATATTTGATACCCTGAAGCTGCCATCTAATTCTGACCGTCTCCTTGAGGTGATTTGCCTCAAAACAGTGAATTTCAAAGAAATTTAATTTCTTCATCTGTGAGAATGCCAATTCATTTTTATCTCACTGGACTGCTATGAAAAAATAAATAAAATACTCAAATGGAAAGAATTCTGTAACATTAAAGAGCATGAGTCAAAAGGGGAAAAAAAAGTTTTGCTTTCCTATTACTAGTGTTTGGCTACAAAATACAGGAGCAAAACCCTGCTTACAAAATATACACGAATTCCTACATATTTTAATATTCTTGGCCTATGTCACATTTTAAAAGCATTTCTTGTCTTTTGGGTCATCAAATTTCATGTAATCTAAAGGATCATCTGTAAAAAGTATTTATTCTTTTTTATGGCAGAGTAGTACTCCATTGTATAAAAAAACACATCACATTTATCCATTCATCAGTTGCTGGGAACTTGGGTTGTTTCCAAGGTTCAGCTACTATGAACTGTGCTGCTATAAACATAGTTGTGCATATATCACTGTAGTGCGATGCTTTTAAATCTTCTGGGAAGATACCAAGAAGAGGAATGGCTGGGTCAAATGGAACCTGTAGTTGTAGTTTTTTAAGAAACTCCACACTGATTTCCACAGTGGTTGGACCAGTCTACATTCCCACTAGCAGTGGAGGAGGCTTCCTTCTTCCTCACAGCCCCATCAGCATTTGTTATTGGTTGATTTCTTGATAATAACTGTTTTTTCTAGAGTGAGATGGTATCTTAGTGTTGTTTTAATTTGAATCTCTGAAATGACCAGTAAAAAAGGATAAACTTGAAACATTTATAGGTAAACGGATGCACCTTGAGAACATACTCTTCAGCGAAATAAATCAGACACACATTAGTACAAATCAAATTGTTTCTATGGTATGAAAAACCGTAAGTGTAAATAAAGACAAAAATGTATAATAGATATTATGAAAAAGAAAGAAAATATTCAAATGGGAAGAGAACTAGAAAGGGAGGAGGGGGAAAGGAAGGAAGGGAAAAAGAAAAAGAGGATAAAATGGAAAAATGTAAATAAAGCTGTTGTAAATAAGGCGGGGAAGAGGAGTTGAAGGGAGGGGTGGGGAAGGGGGAAAAAACCAAGATATATCATGTACAGGTACAAAATTAACTATGATGAGTGTGATTTTTATGTACATCTAAAATATACCAATAAATCTTGGTTCACAAATGTACCAATAAATCTTCTTGGTTAAAAAAAAAAGTACTATTATTAATCCAGCATGGTGGTACATTACTATAATCCCAGTACTCTGGGAGGCTGAAGCAGGAGGACCACAAGTTTGAGCCCAGCCGGGGTGACTTATTAAGACCCTATTTCAGAATAAAAAATAGAAAAAGGGGCTATGTAGCTCAGCACAAAAGTCCTGAATTCAATCCAAAAAATCATTATTGGTTCAGAAGGCGGCTCTTTATTTCTTTTGGCTAAAACCTCATTTGAAATTTTAACTCTCAAAAGATAATACTAGGGGTTGGGGATTTAGCTTAAGTGGTAGAGTGCTTGCCTAGCAAGTGCAAGGCCCTGAGTTCGATCCCCAGCACACCCCCCAAAAAAAGATAAAACAATTTTATCACATTCACAAAAGGGTCATAATTCATCTTGCTGTCAGGTGACTTGACCCACTGATACAATTTTATCACATTCACAACAGGGTCATAATTCATCTTGCTGTCAGGTGACTTGACCCACTGATGATATATGCATGACTGTCCCATCAGGTGGCTTTTTATTAATTTTATTAGTAAAAAGCCCAGGAAAAGTGATTATATCCATTTGTACTACCAGGGGTATAAGCTATGCAGAAGTGTTAATTAGCAATTTACAGGATGAAGAAAATTGGTAAGCATTACAGAAGAGTGGAATAGCTAAAAATTTAGTCCACTAATTCTTCAAAAAAAAAAAAACAACAGTATATTTTTCAATATTCTTTAAAGAAGGAGTTTCCATGACTTTATGTTTCAAGGAGCCACATACATACTGCCATGCCTGCCATTTCAAGAGGCCAAAAGCAAGAAAGGTATGTTTATGGTTCTAAGGATATTACTAGAATCAATCTCTCTCCTCTCTTTCTCTTTGACTTTGAAATTCTGATTGAAAAGCCAATAAAACTCTCACTTTACTATCTTACAAGAGCTAATTAACTGACCTTGGTACATAGCCCATTACATGAGCAGTTTTTGAAAACATACAGAATATATACTTAATTAATTTCTCTTAAAAACTCTCTATTATCAAAGTGAAATTAGATCACTCTATTAAGGGAAAAATTCCTGCTGGAGAATTAGGTAACCATGCCTTCCAATAGGGCACGAAACTCTTTTTTTTTTTTTTTTTTTTTTAAGTTTTTAAGGTCTTAGCATCTAGCATAACAGTTCTTGGGCACACTCACTCTACCAAGAAGAAGCATTCAATTGGCAAAGTTGTCATTTTTGGCCCCTAGACAAGTACTGCATTTTTTTCCATTTTAAATGTTCTATTTTTATTATCTATACAGCATATACATATACATTGGTTATAAAATCAAAGAATACAAGACCAGAGATTAACATAATAATAAAAAGACTCCCTCTCCTCAATCCTTTTCAATCCCACACCTGTCACCTTTTTAAATTAGTACATCTTTGCAATACATAATAGCAATATTCACCTTGGGGAATTTGCACATGCATATAACATATCTTGATCATTTTAGATTGATTTACCCCCTTTTCCCTTATATTCCTCATCCCTCTGTTCCCATTCCTTTCAGCCAACATTACACTGATACCAAAATGGGATAAAAATTAGATGAAAAAAGAAAATATCAGGCCAATATCCTTGATAAACCCAGAAGCAGAAATTTTGAATAAGATACTTGTGAACAGAATTCAATGACTCAATAAAAGGATCATATACCATAACCAAGTCAGCTCCATCGCAGGGATACAAGTATGGTATAACATTTAAAATAATAAATGTAATGCACCACATAAATAAAATTAAGGACAAAAATTACATGACCATCTCAAACAGATTCAAACTGCTAAAATTCATACATGACAATCCACAGTGAACATCATATGAATGAAGAAAAACTGTAAGCATTTCCTCTAAAATCAAGAATGAGAAAAGGATGTCCACTCTCACCACTTCTGTTCAATACATACTCAAAATTTTTGCCAGAGCAATCAAGCAAGAGAAAGAAATAAAATGAACAAGAAAGGAAGAAATCATGTTATCCCTATTTGTGATGATTTGCTGGATGTTATCCCTATTTGTTATCCCTGATTTGTGACTCTACATAGAAAATTCCCTCCACAACCAAAAAAGTAAGAAACCTCCACCAGAAGACTTAGGTCTGACAAACAAATTCATCAAAGTAGCAGGATACAAAATCAACATACAAAACTCAGTAGCATTCACTTGCGACAATAATGAACTCATAAAGAAACAAATCAGGAAAATAATTTCATTCATGATATCTTTAAAAATTTAAATACCTAGGAATCGACCCAACCAAGAAGAAGAAAAATCTCTATAATGAAAAGTACAGAATTCTAAAGAAAGAAATTGAGGAGAATATTAGAAAATGGAAAGACATTTCTCGTTCTTGGGATCTGCAGAACTAATATTATTAAAATGGCCATATTGTCAAAAGAGAACTATAAATTTAAAGTGGTATCTATTAAAATATCAAAAATATTTTTCACAGAATGGGAAAAAAAAATCCTAAAATTCATAGGGAACCAGAAGAGACTCAGAATAGCCAAAGTAATCCTGACCAAAAAGAACAAAGTGGGAGACATTACAATACAAGAATTCAAGTTCTATTACAAATCTATAGAAACAAAATCACCATGATATTGGCACAAAAAAAGAGACATTTAGACCAATGAAAAATAGAACAGAAGACACAGAAACATTCTGCCGTGCGGCTTTTCCTTCCATTGTGTGACCCAATGTTCACTTTCTGCTCTCCCAAACAAAGGCCAATCTTAAAATCAGGTAGAATATCATGTCATTGAAATATCAGGATAAACTTTATTCCATGCTCAAATTATTCCAATTGGATTTTAATTACTATCTCTAATTCTTCCCAATATGGGCATGAATTTCAAATATTGATTCTAGTCTGCAGGAATACTTGTTATGGTTTAGATCTAGAATGTGCCCCAAAAGGCTAGTGTGTTCAGAGGCAAGGTTTTTGGAAGGTGAATCAATCATCAGGTTACTATACTGACACTTCAGAGGTGGGACCTACTCAGGAGAAATGATTCACAGGGGGATCGTTCTGGAATACTTCCATCCCTCTTCCTCCCTTCACTCTCTGCTTCCCAGCCACCATGAGATGAGTGCTTTCCTATGCCCAGGCCTTTCCACCATGCTATTTCTGCCATGGTTTAGCCAGCCAACCACGGACTGAAACTGAACCTAAATAAATCTCTGCTCCTTTAAATTGTGGGTGTCAAGTATTGTTTTTCAACAACAGGAAAGTGACTAACATGAACTTTGATACCACACTAGTGGAGTCATTGCTGTGAATGTACCTGAACATGTAGTTTGGAAGCCTTTGTAACTGATGCATGGGAGAAGTTTGGAAAGGTTTGGAGATGCCAGCTAGACAAACACTAGAATTCTATAAGCAGAGCTAAGTGAACAAAACTGGTCAGAACTAAGAAGACCACAATGTTGACAGAAATGCAGACAATAAAGATAAGACTCGGGAGGTTTCATTTGGGAACAGGGACTCCATTGGCAGTTAGACTAGAGACCAGGTGTGTTAAACTCTGGCAGAAAATTTGTCTTCATTTGCCCATGTCCTGAAACTTTGTAAGCAACTGAGAGAAAGGGCAGTGGATTAATTAATACAGCAGAGGAAGTTTCAAAGCAGCTCAATGTTTAGGCCGTGGGATGGGTATTTCCGGCTGCTTTTACCCAGATTTACAGTGAAAATCAGGAGCAAAAAAGCCCATTTGAAGAGTTTTTCATTTTGTCAAAAGGAAGACCATGCAAAGTTAGGGCAAAGGAGAGCATGACTACTGAAAATACTAGCATTGAAAAGAAGCCAAGTGTTTTGCATCAGGACAATAGGAAAGACGGCTTGAAGGCAACTCAGGAATCTGCAACAGCCCACCCTCTGCAGGATCAAGGATGCAAAACTGTAAGGATTCCATTTGAAAAGAGAGACCCATAGCACACTGCTCATTCAAGGCCATAGAGGGAAATGTTTCCCCAGGTTGGACCTCCAGGCACACAGAGGTCACTGCAGATGTAATCCAAAGGGGCCTGACTACAGATCATGGAATCATCCATGTGGTACTGGTTTTATAGAAATTCAGAATACCAGGGTTTTGGAGTCAGGGAGGCTTCCACCCAGATTTCAAAAAAGGGCTGGGAGGCCAGACAGTGAGCCCCTGAGAGCACACTGTGAGAAGGTATGAGAGTGAAGCCAAAAGTGCAGTGGAGGGGGGACGTCTTTGAAAGTGCATCCTCAGGAAGGGGACAATGCCAGAAATGTGGAACATCTGCTGAGGAAAGCAATAAACAAGGAGTAAAGCCAGACCACGAAAGAGGCCATGAATGCTACAACTGGCAATGCGATAATGGGAGAGCTGCTCAAACCCTTTGGAGCTCACTGCCCTGGGTGCTGAACATGGAGCTACAGGATTTACGTTTGCCCTTCTTGGTTGTAGTCTTGCTTTGGTCCAATTCCTCTCTTCACTCCTATTTCCTCCTTTTAGAATAGGATTGCTTACTCTGTGCCATTGTATCTTGGAAGTATTTAACCTTCCTTCTGATTTTTACAGGGATTCACAGTAAAGAGTCTGCCTCGAGTCTCAGAGGAAACTTTGGACCTGGACTTTTCAGCAATGCTGCAACTGTTAAGACTTTGGCAACTCTTAGAGGTAGACTACATGGATTTTGTATGATGAGATGGGCATGCATCTTTTGGGGGTCCAGAGGCAGAATGTTATGGTTTAGATCTAGAATTACCCCAAAAGTCCCATCACATATTCAAAGGTGGGGATTTTGAAATTTGATCGGATCCTTGGAGTGTGATATTTGTCAGTACATTGATTCCCTGACGAGTTCAGAGCTGAATGTGATGGTTAAAGACGGGGCCTGGTCAGAAGAGATAGGTCACTAGCGACATGAGCTGAAAGGACATATCGCCCTCCACAGTTCCTCCCTCCACTCTCTGCTTCCTAACTGCCAAGGGATGAGTAGCCATTCTTTACTCTGGCATTTCCACCATGCCATTTCTTCCTCGGAGCCAGCCAATAATGAACTGCATCTGAGCCAAAATAAACCTCTGTTTTAAGGTGCTGGTGTTGAATATTGCATTTCGGCAATACGAATGCGAATAAGACACTCATTGATTCAAGGAGAACAAGAAGAATGTCAGAAAAAAAGTGAAAGGCATAAATTCTTATACATTCTTAATATACTGCTTACCCCCCAAACAAATTATTTGTTCTTGATTTCACTTTCCTTTTCATAAAACACCATAAATTGGGCTACTTTCACAAAATTTTGAAAAAAAAAAAAAAAAGAAACGAGCAATCTGCCAAAAGATTCATGAAACAGAAACTTATGTTAATTTTCTTTTTGTATATTCCCAAGTCAATTATTTCTTTTTCTTACTTTTCTCCTCTCTAGCTAAAGATCAGCTTTCTAATCATTATGTTTAATAAGTGTAATTTTCTTTTTGTATCTTCCCAAGTCAATTATTTCTTTTTCTTACTTTTCTCCCCTCTAGCTAAAGATCAGCTTTCTAATCATTATGTTTAATAAGTGAAGTGTGAAATCAAACTTTTGCATCCAAATTTCAGATACCACGCCTACACAAAAAAATGAGAAATAAACAAGATTCATGAATAACACACCCATATTATTTCAACATCTCTCATGCCTCTTTCAAATAAAATTCTTCATTAACTAAATGCTAAGACAGCATCTTTTTGTTCTTCTTCACTTTTTATAGATACTCTGTCAAGTCTCGGAATTCTTGTTTTTGTCTTTTTGAAAAAGAAAAGTTAAAGGAAACTATTGTATAAAAAATTAACATGCTCATAAAAGCAAATGCTAACGTCAGATTGGGGAGAAGCTCCTCGTG
Source organism: Hystrix brachyura (assembly GCA_016801275.1). Taxonomy (NCBI): domain Eukaryota; kingdom Metazoa; phylum Chordata; class Mammalia; order Rodentia; family Hystricidae; genus Hystrix; species Hystrix brachyura. Next base: position 69,651 of record QZML01000478.1, read on the forward strand.
GGAACACATACAGTCAGTTATAGAACGCTGTCAAGTTTCTAGATATTTTGTCACTGCTTGATTAACAAAAATTTAAAATACAAATTCTCGATATGTTTGGTAAATGCTGAGGTAAAAATATACAGTTGTATTTCTGCTGCTCTTGACTTCAGTAATACAGAAATGAAGGATTTATTTTACCTGGAATTAAAAAGACAATGAATAATAAGAATTAAGGATGGGTTATAGAAATCGCTAAAACTGAGGTAAGGACAGTAGCAAGCTGTATCACATCTGTGCCATAATCCTTTCGTTGTGTACTACGTGTGTGATCTGAGCATTCTGATGAGCAGAGGCAACGTGGTGTGGTGACGTAGAGCGCAGCTTTTAACATCAGCCAGGTGGGCCTGAAATCCAATTCCTGCTCCCACTGCATCACACTGAGCACATTATGTAACATCTGTGGGATTCATGTTTTTTAATCTGTAAAATGGATTTGCTAACAAGCAATAACTCAAGCATTTAGCCTTGATATATAGTTTCATTAACTGTTTTAAAGAAAAAGATTCCTAGAATATAAGATAATCATTTACATATATCAAGTAAAGCAGGGAAGATGCTTTGAGTCCTTAACAACACTGGAAGTATTTCTAACATCCTTATTATCTCCAGCCTCAGGAAACACAGTGTCCCTTGCCCCACCCAGGCAGCAATCAGCAGCCTGATGACTTCTTTTCAAACTTCACAGAGAAGACAGATACCACCAGAAAGGAATTTTGATCATTTTCACACCACCAAATTTTAAAACCTTCTTACCTCATTAGCCACATTCCCATCTCCATCCTGTTTTAACGAGAGCTACGACCACGCCTCTGCCCACGGCCCATCTCCCCACTGTTGCTCTGATTTAAATCCCCTCACACCTTTTTGTGAGTCCTATGCAATGTCAGTCATCCATATCTCTGTAACTAATTGCTCCTCTTCTATATATCATTTCCAGTAGGACGCACTGTCTAGAATCTTGCTCATTAAAATTAAGTAAACAAAAACGCTGATGTTAAACTCTTACCACCTTATTGCTTGGCTGCCATCCACAGTGAAAACTCTCACAAATGTCTGCATTTTCTTTCCTTCTTCACAGCTACCTCACTAACTCAAGCCACTTTGATCTGCTTTCTCACCCCACCAAGGCACTGAGGCTGGACTGTCAAGGTCACTGTGAGTTTCATGCTATGGAATCCAGTGAACACTTCCTTCATTCGTCTCTTCCAGTCTTCATTCTCATTCGACATAACTATTGAAATCTCATCACTGCTTCTCTTCAGAGACACCATGTGCTTGTTCTCCTGCTTCAGCCTTCTTTGCTCTTTAAGATAAGAACATGTCAGTTCTTGCCTTCTTCTCTTTCTGTACAACCTCTAACCCCAAGATTGTAATTGCTACTCGTAAACTAAACTACTACATTTCACACTCATGTTTAACTCAGACATCTTCCCTGAGCTCCAGATCATATCCAGGAGCACATGTGACATCCCAACATGGATATCTCAGGCACTCGTCAATCCTAATACTCCAGAACGGAACCCTGAGTGCACCTTCCTACGGCAGTCTTGTCTCCCCATCAAGTAATCAGCACCACTGACATCATCATATCTCAAGCCAGGGAAATGCAATGAGTGTCCTTTTAAGATCTGTTTTGTGTTTTCAGTTAAGGACGACAGTGAAACAGCTCTTTCAAGCTTTCAACTTGATGAAATACACTAAAACAACCAAAAGAACACAAGAAAAAAATCTTATTTTCTATTTAATTAGAAAACTGATACATTTGTGATACTGGAAAAATTACATCCAAATAAGGTCAGTCATTAACAATAGGCACCTATAGGTTTAAATATTGAATAAGAAATGCTTGTCTAAAATAATCTACTCTTCTCCTAAATTAGCAGCAACATTATCTAGGAGGATGAGTGGGCCAAACAAAATAACAGACTGTAAACAGGGCCATGGGGAGCAGAAAGACAGTCATATTAACACCACATCTCTAGTCCACACCCTAACCTGTTCATGAATAGACAAAATGGGATGAAGGCAGGAAGAGAGACAGTTATTACGGACCAGGAGATCCAGACAGCAGAGCCACGATATGAAAGGCTGTGATGCGTCACGAAGATTGCCCGGATTCTGAAAGCTGAGGTCCCAGGTACTCAGATGCAGTGGGAGTTACTGGTCTTCCGAGAAACTTAAACAATTTATACCGTGTCTACCTTTATCCAATTATCTAACTGTAGACTTTATTTAAAGAAACAACAAAAATATTAAAATATAGAGAGACATTCCAAAAAATAAGGAAGTAACTTAGTCTGAGCTTCTGTAACAAAATACCTTAGACTGGGTACTTCATAAATAACAGAAATTTACTGCTCACACTTCAGGAAGCTAGAAGTCCAAGATCAAGGTGCCAGTATGTCCACTGCTGAGAGGTCTCATTCCTCACAGCTGATGCCATCTTGCTGCGTCTTCACATGGCACAAGGTGCAGACCGTCCTCTCCTGACGGCGCATTAACCTTACTCGTGAGCTAATCCCCTCCTTAAAGCCCACCGCTTGGTACTATTACACGGGGGACTAGGTTATACCCTGTGAGTCTTAGAGGGAGACAAACATTCAGATCCCGGAGGAAGAAGAAATAAAAACCAGGCGAGGGAAGAAAATGCATTTCAAAAATAAATGCCCAAAAGTTTGGAAGTTCAGACATAATTTTCCATGGTTTCAAATCAATTTCAGACATTACTATGAAAATAGAGCCCTGAAAAGAGACAAATGACAAAAAGAGAGAAAACAGCAGAAGCAGAAAATTCAGCTAGTTGGATACATGAAGAGTAAGAAAAAATAGGGGCTGGGGATTTGCTCAGTGGTTAGAGTGCTTGCCGTGCGAGCACAAGGCCGTGACTGAGGTCGATTCCCAGCACCAAAAAGAAAAAAAGAAAAAAAGAAAAAGGAAAAGAAAAAATACATGAAGAGAAAAAGATTTACTAAAAACAATTGGAAACATATACAGCAATGTAACTATAGTTAACAATATTGTATCATTTACTTGAAGTTTGCTGAGAGTAGATCTTAAGTGTTACCACAAAACAAAAATGAAAAATAGAATAAGTATAACTTAAATCACAGTCAGGTACATTTTGACAGCCTAGATAAATTTGTAAGTACAGAGAAACAGAAAAAAAAATGTAGACATACAAAGATGGCAGATGAAAGGTGACATAAAGAGTCTACCATATATGTGTATGTTCCACATAAAGCAGGATTTATAATGAATGGAACTAAAAAAAAGCCATGCAAAGAAAATACTTTATTTCAACACATAGAAAAAAATTAATGAGAAAAATCTAAAGAACACTCTTTCCCAGACGTCTCAGGAAAGAAATGTTTTAGAAATGATAGGCACCATTATGTAACCTGATTATGAATATAAGTGAAGAAAAAAAGTGCTGAAGAAGTATATGGCCACCCAACTAGAAAAAGGATCCTAGGACAGAGGGAAGAGTCAGTTTGCTTCAGACTTCTCTACATCTACTCTCCATGCAAGGAGTCAATGAAAATGACACGTTGACAAGATTGCAAGAAAACAAAATGTCCGCAATCACGAAGCCTTTGCAAGCCACACTTCAGTTATGTCAGCAACAGAACAATGTTACCAACCATACAGAATCTTAGCATATCTACGCTCTTCAGGAGAATAAACAAATACTAGAAAAAGAAATTTATCCAAATACATATCAAATCAAGAATAAGGAAAGCATGAGAACAAGATGGATGTCACATTTCTCACCAGTAATGTTAAATCCAAGTCATAGCTCAAGGTTCTCCACAGAAGCACACTGAGCCGAGCACCTCCACACACGCACACATCATGTTTGTGAAGGCAAAATTTCGAAACTTTAAAAAAAAGTATGAACTTGGTTTACTACCCCACTACCCGGACTTCCTCTGAAAGAATTCCTTCACGAAGTATTTCAGCAAGAACAAAATTGGGATATAAGGAAGAATGTCAAATAGGGCAGTAAAACATTTTGTTGATTCTCTTGTTTTGAAAAAAATCAATGGTGATTAATTCTAAAAGGTATTAGTAAAAATAAATGTATTAGTCAGCTTTCTAGGTAATGTGCTATGAACAACCCCCAGCACCTCAGTACTTTACAAAAACAAGTGTAACAAGTAAACTTTTCTTAGTTTCATGTTGGCTACAGATTGCTGTGTTGGATTATCATTGAAAGATCTTTGAGACATAATGTTAAATGATAACAGTGCTATCTTCCAATTTCAATTTGTGGACCAGGGGTACTAGTTCAAGATGGAGTAAGGGTGGAGAATCGAGAGTAAGTACTTAGAACGTGTTTTATTTTTATTAGGACATTTTTGCAGTGCATAATGATTACAGTTATTCTGAGGAGTTGGTACACACACATAACACATCTTAATTCTTTTTTTTGTCTTGGTCCCCTTCCCATTTGTGAAAATTCTAGCTCCATTTTTTTTTCTTGTTTCAATTCTTTTTTTAATGCCCTTTCCCTCCCCATCCTCCCCCTTCCTCCATCTCTTGTTCCCTTTTTAGTATATTTTTAAAAGTTATTGCTCTGTATCTGATTGAAATTTTTTTAATTTTATTTTAAACTAGTCATTCGCTACAGCCATGGAACAACACTATGGAGAGTTTGATAAGTACTGGTATATGATATTCAAAAAAAGGTAAAGACACACATATTTATAAATATAAATTCTTTCTAGAAATATTTCTGAGAACTTGGTAAGCAATACTTTGTTCTTTCTTATATTCCTCACTCTCAGAGCCCAGCCCCTAGAAATGAGAGACTATACTCCGAAGTTCTTGACTTCAAGGTGGGGGGGGGTGCACGCATGTGTGCACGTGTGTGTGCACCTGCACCTGCGGCTGTGTTTCTGTATCTCCATAATCGTCATTGTTGATGTTGTTATAAGATATGGGAAGAGGGGAATTTTGTTTCACGCCTGAAATGGAAATTGCACTTTGCCCCGACCCTGCAGAAAAATCCATAGATTCTGCCCTTTCGAAACCTCAGGGCTATTAAGAAGATGAGCTGACTGAGAGAGAAAGAGCGTGTGCTATGCAGTCTCAGCAGATGCACTGGGGGCAAACGAGTGAAGACAGCGGGGTTCCCCCAACACAGCAGTTCTGAGAGCAGGGTCACTGACGGGGATGGATGTGTGAAGGTCTTGGTCTCACATACTGCGGGGACATTCTCAGGGCTGGAGCTGAGAGCCCGGCCTCAACACATCCTCTGCTGTGCCAGTACATAGCAGCATATAATAACACAAGGAGCCGAAGCTTGATGGATAGAAGAAAGAGATCACCATGTCCCTTAGCCTTTTTATTAACCAAGTGAACTCTGTTACTTCTTTCTAAATAACAGAGGGATGGTGCCCCAAATTTTACTGAGGTACAGCTAGACTTGGTGTGTACTTACTAAATAGAGAATTGAGGTTGTTTACACAAATGGAAAATGTGACATATCTTACACAGTCAGTGTCATGGAAAGATTGCACTGACTTTGCATTTGTTAGCCATAATTCTCCAAAAGTTGAAGTATTTAACTAAAGCCCTGAAGCCTTATGAAATAATCATTACCATTATCCCCATTTCCTAGATGAGCAAACTGATGCTTATAGACATTTGCCTCAAATTTTGCCACGAGATTCTAGCAGAGCTAGTGCAACCTAACAACTGTCAAATATATTTGTAACTTCTGGGGAATCAGTATACTATAATGGAAATAAATTGGGGTTCAGAGTTGGAAATTTAGTATTGGACATTAAATACTGCGGTTATACCAAGTATCTAGTACACTGTAAACACCTAAAATATTAATTACCAATCTCCCTACTATTCCTCCCTTTCTGGCTCATGCATAAACCTAGAAAGAGAACAGCAATAAAAATTCACATCTATTTGGAAGTCACAGTCAAAACTCGTGTATGTTTTTGCCATAACATTTGGTACAATGGGATTTGGAAGTGAGTAGAAAAGAAGTCTTAAATATTAACTTCAGATCTCTCACTTAGGAAAAATCAAACTTTACCTTATCTTCTGTCAGTGAACAATTCCCAGTCAGTCCTATACACGTTAACCTTCGATTAAGAGCACTTCCCCAAGTTTCTGGCTTGTACCTAATGGCTGCAGATAATCTCATGCTTCAGAATCAGACTAAACCAATGTAAACAACCCAGGCTTTAGAGTTACCCTAAACCAAACTAAAGTTATGGTTTCTCCCTTTACTAGCTATTCAAAAAAGTATTCACCTTTCAGAGCTCCAGTTGCTTGATTGTATCATCAAAAATTTATGAGAGAATAAAGTGAGATAAAACATTTAAAGCACCCTATAGAACACTCAGGGCAATGTAAGGGCCCAATAGCTTAATAAGTGGTTATCACTGTTATTTTAATTTGCTTTTTCAGACCAAGATGATGCTTTCCATTATCTTAAAGGAGGAAAGCTGAGAAATACATTTTAAGTTACTGAAACTGCAGAGAAAGATTTCTTGATTAATTGAGAGTTTTATTATGAATCTCCCATTGCATCAGGTAACTCTAACTTTTATTCCTGTAAGTCAGCCTTGTGTGCTTCAGTTCAATAACTATTTCCTAGGAATTGACTTACCCTCCACTAGGCCCCAGAGACTTGAAATCCCTAGAAGCTACCTCTGCTCCCCAGAAGAGGGCTTCTGGGTACTGTAGTAAGAACATATTCTGATCATAAATTCTGACCATAAAGATACCTGAGGTTTTACCTTCGTAACTCCTAGAGCACCTGAACACTGCTTATTTTTAATGGAATCTTGCAAAATTTAACTGAATTTCTCCCAAACTCCTATTTCTCCATAGCTTAAGTCCAAATTTCTCCTATAATATCACAGTCCTTCATAGTCCTATTTATTCTATGCAAAGATGTCTGAAATAGTTTCAGAGGTATTTTTCTTATTTTTCCTGTGTAAGCTCATGCCATTTTTGTACATTTATACCTGCCATCCATGTCTCTACAAACCCTACCTCCTATTGAATCCTTCTATATTCTAGAGAATCCATCTTTGCCTAGACTAAGCATTAAAAAACAAAACAAAAAGGCTGAAAACAGGAGGTAGAAAAAGAGGAAGAGAATTACAATAGGCAAATACAGAAAACAAGTTGCTAGAAGAATTATCAGTGAAGACATAATTACTATGCATTAACAGCAGACAGCTAGAATTAGTCCAAGGAAGCTATAGTCTCTACTTCAGACAATGTGGTATTCATTTATAAATTCTTGGCAGCTCTTTGGATAAAGTGTGTATAATAATTTTGCAGCAATCCATTATCTGACTGAATGTACTTTAATTTTAGTTATATGTTTGAAATCATTTCCCAACTCCTAAACATACTTCCTTTCAAATATCTGGCCTACATTTAAAGGATCAGTAAAAAAATTAAAATAAGTGGGAAAGTTCCTCCTATCTTTTTTCTGTACTGCTCTGTCTTGCCTATAGATCTCTGAAGAGTGCTTCTTGGTTTGATCAATTGAGCCTAAGTAATTGTTTTGAAAAATACATTCAGACCTCAGGAAGGAACATCTACGATTATCCTGCTCAAGCAGAAGCTCTATGAATGTGCCAAGAAATTCTGATGAGGAAATGCTGCAGACCTAGACTAATCATTGAGGGAGAGTTACCAATCAGAGAACCCTGTTAGACAATACAAAAAGAACCTATCCCACGTACTTCGCATTAAATTCTCAAAGTTGTTCAAAGTTGATCCCACCTAGCATGCTCAAGGACTAGCTGCCAGTGATCAGTTTATCCCATCCCCCAAAATGCAGAAACAAACAGGACTGATTCCAGAATGTCTGTTTTTCCTCTGCCCACTTTCTTATAAATCCTATTCTTTGATGACAGTATACTAATCATCTCCTTTACACTGGAATAAACTGCTTTGCTTGCAACTCATGAGCTAAAATATCTGAGTCAGTCCTTCCACGGTCCCAACACAAGCAGCTCCATGGTAAGGGCAAGTCCAAAGAATTTTCTCACAAAACATAAAACAGCAATTCAGAATCTATAATGACGAAAAAAAGATTGGGCTGCTGAAAATGATGGCACAAATCAGGACTCATCGATTAACTTTCTAGTTCTACATGGGCTTTTGCTTGAACACAAACTCCATCAGATGCCAAAATGAAAACTAGCAGTGAGACAGCAGAATGAGGCCACCAGAAGAGGATATCCCCTGGGAGGGGATGTTCTTGTTTTCAACTACATTCCGACTCATGAGACTATCGTGGGCTGCGCTAGCCTTCGTCAACTCTGAACACTATATACAGGACAAGAGGCACAATGCACCAGCAGGGAAGCGTAGGTCGGGCTGTTTCAGGGAGAGTCCTGGCAGAGGGCCACGCAGCAGCTGCGCTTCCCGCTGCCTCACCTCTTAGATAAAACCAAACTGCACTGAACACATGTTTAAAATGGCAGGAGAGTCTTTATTCAAGATCACTGTGGTGACTATCCAGTCCGATCCCTTTGAAACAACAGGTGGGAAGATCTTTCGCTTCTGACTGAGTAATGGGAAAGTGAGAACTTCACTGAGGAGGCTGAGAGTGCATCTCTGTTTGTAAAGTGCCCCTTCTCAGGGCCAGGCTCCTACCCCCAGGGGAACTGGGAGACAGGGGCCCGTCTTTCCTGACCATTACATTGCAGAGATGGCCCCCACACCTTTAAAACAGACATTCTGAGATGTAGATTTACATCTCAAAGAAGAGGGAGGTGAGGGAGCCAGGAGAAACCTGTCTGAAGTTCAGCCGAGCGAAGGCAGTGTTAAGCCATCTCGGTCACCCCAGATTAGTTCAGGGACAAGGAAATGCCCACAGCAAGGTGCGTTCCATACTGACTTGGCGTCTCTTGCCCCACAGGAGTCTGTGTTTCTCGAAACAGTTCTACTAAGTCTCGAAAGGAGCATGTCCAATCACAATAACTACTATCAGGACTTTCGGGGAGGCACAAAATTACAGCTCCCATCAAATCTTCATAATTCTTCCAATTCAGACATGATTTACAAAGAGAAGGTCACTCTTATCACAGCCATTTCTACTTAACAATAATTATTCTACCTTTGCAGAGTTGCCAGGGTGTAAAAAACAGAAATTTAATTGGAAGTTAAATTCTCATGCAGAAGGCAAATGTTTTTGTAATCTTTCACTTTTAATAGATATGAGTTTTATATTTTAAGTCTTTTCGATTTTACTTCAAAAGCCTTTTAATCTTCCAAAAGCACATATGCATGAGAATACACACACACACACACACACACACACACACGTACATTCACTCTCTCATCTTGTCCTCCAGCATTCAAAATTGCCTAAAAATCTTTCTTAATGAAAGCTTTCTTCAGTTTCACTATTTTGCAATTCTACTAAGATAAATGAGTATGTAAATATATGCCACTAAATATATGTCACTTCTGTTGTAGAGGTGGACAGCTGAAATCCAGTGAAAGGAATTTCTTTCCAAAATAATTTGACAAAAATGGTTATAAAAGGTATACCTGGGTAATAAAGCAGAACATGAAAACTCAAAAACAAGAGAAAATACATTTAAATGTGTTAAACATGAGGATTAATATAATTGATTTAACTGAACCTCAGATTTAATTCTGAGTCTCCTATAAGAATTTTAAAAGACACATATGTCATGAATGTGCATTGAAAAAAAAAACTAAATAGCTTGTTTCTGAGAAAAAAAGGTTTTGTTTCATTTGTTTTGTTGAAGGAATGTTTTTAAGAAAAAACTAAATTCCTTTTACCTGTAAGTTTTATAATGAGAATGTTATTACAAAAACTGTTAGCGTACATTTTTCAAAATGCCAGCAGAAATAGAAAAAGGTATTATTCAGTTGTTTCTTAAAACCACCTGAATAGATCAAGCAATGAATGAATATACAAATTAGTAAAAGTGATCCTATAAAGAGCTAAGTGAATACTGTCCTCTTATGTGGTCCATTTCATGCCTAAATTGAGCCGAGAACAGGACCAAAAGCACCAATTAGAGATGAATGGTGTGTTTGTTTCAGCGCCCTTCCCTAAATGAGATTCACTCAGCCAAGTGGAGAGTAGATGATGTGGCACCATATATGTGGGTCAGTAATGTGATGAGCACAGTACAGTTGATCGTTGCTGCCAGAGAGGAGAGCTGTATATTCTGGACACGAAGAGGGCTGATGGTAGGAGTCACATGGTTTTCCTGATGTAGAAAGAAAAATTCACTGGTGCTCTCCACAGTGGAGCATCTGCATGAAGGTGTAGCCGCGGAGTAACTCCGCATATGAACAAGTTCTTCCTTTGGGAAAATCCTTGACCCTAATGAAGTTTTTGATCAACGAGTGTTCAAATGAGCCCCCAGAGACCAGCTGTATGGGTCATGGAAGATGCTTTAACAAAGAGCAGTTTGATTTTGGGAAGCCACCAGTCATGACCCCAGCAATGGGGACAAACTTCAACTGTTCCCCTGTGGCACCTCTCTGTAATCTCCATGGCTTTGGATCATGCCAGCCAAAATTAATTAAATATAAAATGCATTCTCTGGTCAGAATATTAGCTTCCTTGCAAGGTAGTTATTCATTATTGACTTTTCAGATTTTGAAGAAACCTATCACGGAAAATGTTGCTTGTTTGTGGGGTTTCTTTGTTTGTTTTTAATTAATGTTGCAGGATTCTTTATGGCAGTATTTGGATGACAAGGCCAATTATATTTTAATTTTACTCCTGGCTTATGTTGATAAATGACATTGCCAGTATAAGTTTCCTATTCTGTATTCTGCAAGGACTGAGGACATAAATTCAGTTCAACTAATAGTGCCAAACTGTAAGGTTATAAAATAAAATTAAAGGGCAGTGACAGAGCTGAGGGTCATTCTTCCTTGCCCTAATCCTTGTAATGTTATTTCTAAAATACACATTGATAGGATGCAACAATAATCAGGAACATGTATTAAGGCCACAAATCTTACCTTACAGTTAGTACCAGCAGTGCCAAACTGAGGTATAAAAAAAGAGTTATCCTTTTCTTGTTACATGGGCTACTTGATTGGAACATGGAGAAATCATTTTGCATTAAAACATAGATTACAGTCACTCAGAAAGAAAGCTAATTTTGTCTCTTGGACTTTGGGAAAATAAATCAAGGAATGATGCAAGTAAAAAGGCCTAGATTAGTCACAGCTGATCTCCTTCTCTAGTGAATTTAATTTACTCAGCAATGTAATTCTCAGAAACCCTTTGAAAATAGCTACTTTCATCAAAATACAGCCCTCTGTTTTATTAATGTAGTTATCTAACTTTAAAAGGATAACAAAATTATCTTTCAAGTAAAACCGAGAAAAATACACACAGAATTTAAGAGGCTTCCCTATATAAAGATGAAGGATTTTCGTTTTTCATTTTTGGGTGGGGGTTTCTTGGGAGTTGTTTTTGGTTTTTGGTTTTTTTGAGATGGGGTCTCACTACGTAGTTCAGGCTGGCCTTGAACTCACTAAGTAGACCAGGCTGGCCTTGAACTCGTGGCAATCCTCCTGCATCAGCCTCCCAAGTGCTGGGATCACAGGTGTGTGCCACCACACCCAGGCTCATTTGTATTAATGCTTCCATCAGTCAGTGAAGGAATATCTGGTTGACATGTTGATATTCCCATCTCTAATGTTTTGAAAGCCCCTATCATGCAATAATTGTTCTGCATTAAGTTCTACATATTTAATGTGTTCTGCATGAACAGAAACTCTCTGTGCTTTGAACATGGGACTGTGGTTCATTCCTTTCACCCTCACTCTTTCCATCATGACTAACCCTAATAGGAGACATATGGTTTGAGAGCGCATTTGGGAACTTACTTTTGTACTTGTCTGCTCTATCGATATTCGTTGAGTGCCTACCATATATCACATATTCTGCTGCTTGCTAGGGATAGAGCAGTGGGTAAGATAGATGTGCATCTCTGTCTGCTTGGAGCTTAGAATCTAGTGAAATAAAAGAACAAATTCTACACTGAACCCAATAAGGTGTAGATGCTACATATAGGGGAGTGCTAGGTGCTTTGGGAACAGGAGGGTTCCAGGGAAGGTGACATTGAGGATGCTCTGAGGCTTCAAGGACGAGCAGGATTTATTATGCCACAGTCTACATTTATGTAAAGAAACCAAATTTTATGGAAAGATGTAAATTCTTTTGTTTATCAGTTTATGCATCCAATGCCCCAACTCACAGACGTGCCTTAGCATAAACAACAAGGAGCAAGGTCAATGAATTCTGATCCAGAGGTTTAGCTCCCCCCGAGGGGTCTGAACACTTGGATATTTGTTTTCCTTTCAAAATTAACCTCAGCTCTTGACTTTGTCTACAAAATGAAAAGCCTTAGGTGTTGTTTGTGAGACTGATTACTGACAGTTTTTTGTATTACATTTTTCTCACCAACCTCGTTCCTCAATAAGGGAAGTCAATATATAGAAATGCATACCTTCGTTTTAGAAGAACAGTTCCTAGCCCCTGCTACAAATCAAGGGACTCATAAAATTACATCTTCACCTTCATATTTACTTTCTTAACCTCTAAATAACATGCAACATTTCCTTCAGCATGAACATAGCAATAAACCACAGAAATATTGTAGTACATGCAACTTTATCACTGACAAAAACCAAAGATACTTTCATAGGTTCTTATTGCACAAACGTCAAAGACTGGTTTTCCCCCTGCTAATTAGAAACTACAGTGGCCATTAGACTTGCTACTATATCATATGTGATTGTGGCTTTTCTATTTATAGCTCATGATTGTTCAACTACTAATAGTCTTTATCACCAGAGGATGGCAAGTTCTTAGTCTGATGGCCTAAACATGTGTGCTGCCCTGGCATTCCCTACTACGATTGTTTATTTATTGAGACATAGAAAAGAGTTATGCCATCTTTGTTATTGGTTTAAATTTCCCCAAACTTGCAAGTTCCAAGATTCCTTAAATTCCTAAAAAGATGCACTCTGTTGCAATGAGGTATAAATGTGTATCAGTAACCTGGTTCCCTAGATTTAGCGGGGAGGGATCGGGAGATAAGCAGAGTGGTTTGATTTGGGACAACGTAACAAAAATGATCTAAGTTTGATTGTGGTTATGGTTGTACAACTCTGTCAGTGTGCTAAAATCTATTGAATCTTATACTTTAAGTTTGTAAATTGTGTCGCATACAAATTTTTAGTTTGATAAAGTTGTTTTTTCTTAAAGTGTATCAATAACCTCGACCCTGATGATTCTTAAAAACAATTCTCAACATTAACTTGCCTACATTTCAAATCGTATTAGTTAATTCAAAGGCCGTAAGAAATACACCTTAATCTGGGTGACTTCTATAGAGCAGAAATTTATTGCCCAAAGTTCCTGAGGCTGAGAATTCCAAGACCAAGATTCTGGCAGATCTGAGATCTGAGATCTGGTGAGGGCTCTCTCTGTGGGTCCTACATGATCCCTTCTCACTGCGCCCTCGAGAGGTGGATGGAGCTAACTAGAGCCACCCAGAGTCTCTCTTATGAGAACTTAAATCCCATTCAGGAAGGGAGAAAGTTATAGGAGTTTCACAACCTCGCTAATATGTACTATCATCAATCTTCTTAGTTTCAAATGTTCTGTGTTGTAGTAGTATCTCATTGCTATTTAAAAATATTTTAGATAAAAGTTCTGTGACAGAAGTTAACCCACCAACCTTCTGAAATACATGTTTTAATTACAAACAAACCCCATAGACAAAATATTTTCATTAACTATACGCAACCTTATTCTGTGTTATTGAAGAAGAAAGTCTAAATTAATGAGTTTCTACCCACTACACTTTGTAAGACCTTGATGATAATCAGAATCTCACATGATACCAGACACTTAAGATGTCACAGGCAGGAAGACGACGCACAGACAAACGGCTGTTAGTCAGGCAGTCCGAGGAGAACTTTTGGGAAGCACGTAGTGGTACTAATCATATTCCAAGAGGTTTGGCAACTGAGCTCTGAGTTTCAGACAGGAGGAGTAAGTAAGCTGTAGACAGACAAATGAATGGAGATATGGAAATTAAGGACAAAAGCAACAGCTTGTTAAAAGGCCTAAATAGGGCCTGGGGATTTAGCTCAGTGGTTAGAGTGCTTGCCTGGGAAGCACAAGGTCCCGAGCTCGATCCCCGCACCAAAAAAAAAAGGCCTAAATACATGGCAGTCTGTTCATTTCCTTTTTGTTCAGCCAGCGCCACCAGCAACTCTTAAGGAACTGACGTAAAGGAAGTAAACAACACAGATCTAGGGCAGCTAAGGTCAAAGGTTACAGAGATCCGGCTCAGCACTGCTGTAGGCAGCAGAGGGAGAGACTATGTGGTACTTCAGGCGTGTGTACACAGACATCGCTCAGACACAGCGTAGCTCCCCTACAACACAGTCATCTCTCCACAAGTCTCTTAATCCATCCAAACTGACAGCTAACATTAACTGGCATAATTAGCAAAGAGGGAGTGACTGGACGGTCAGCAGTAGCCACATGGAAGAAGAATATGAGCATCAAGGAGCAGGGATTTTTTTCAGAAAAGTGGAAGAAGAGAGCTCTAAAGTGACACTGGGAAGGCTGGAAGCGTGCGTCTGAGGGAGAACGAGCAGTGAGCTGTCCCTTAAGGACAGAGCCTCAGAAAGCACAAGGTTTCCATTAAACCAATGATGGGACAAGGTGTTCTGGAAAGTGAAAGAATCTGTGGTAGGATTTGTTACTGTGGGTGAAAAGCCTCTGGGGCCCCCTAGAAAGAGTCAGGAAGAAGAGAATCCCGGGAGATGGGCAATTATGGAGGGAGCCTGACCAGTGGCACCCACTGGAAGCTCGCTCTGTAGGACCCTGTAGGATGATCCTTCGGGTGACCTCTAACCCTTTAGAAGAATCTTTTTCAATGGTGCAGACTTCTCTGTGCTGTCCTAGCTGGAAAGGGCAACATTAATCAGAAACAGACACACACTTCAAAGAAATTTGAGTGGAACAGAGTTTAAATTTTAATTAACGAATCAGTATATTTGATGGTATTTGGCCAAAATTGCCTTCAAACAGTGTCCCAATAAAACACTAGAAACTTTTGTAAAGGAACAATGGCACTGTTTTGCCTTAAAAGTACCAGAATTTTCCTAAGTACTTCCTATACTACAAAATGCCTATGTGCTTTGCTTGGAGAAAATTACAAAAGCTGAGAGGAAAGGATCTTAGGTACTTAACTCCCTCCAGTTAAAGAATTTGGTGTTCAGACTGTCTTTGAGCATACCTCATACCTGTTGGGAGGGCTCTGTGTTGTCCAGAATGTGGTCTTGTCTCAGTGCCCTAGACAAATGGTAAGGGAAATAGGAGATCTGCCTGTCTGAAAAGCACATTTGCCAAAGTCAACTTCAACTGTGGCTCTGCTTCAAATTCCAAGAGCTTTTCAAACAGTAGGGCTGATGATACCGATGCCAAGCATTGCATGCAAAATAACAGAAACATCCATAATAAGAGACACAAGTGAAGATAAAATCATATTAGGAAAAATAAATAAAAGAGTTATGGAAGTTGTGATGGGATCTGTTTTCTATTTACACTCATTATTTTGCTGTCTCCAGGTAAATCACACAAAGGTGAGAGATCTTTAAGTCTTGTGCAGCAGAAACAAATTTTGTTAAAAAGTGAGAGGCAATGCAGACATTTTCCTGCCAGGACAAGCAACTTCAGACCAGGGAAAACTCTTTTCAGCTCATGCAGACATTTGGAACAAACCACGGCCTGCCGGCTGGAAATAACTTCTTGAGAAGGATTTCCTGAGACACTAATATTATGCTCAGAAATTCAATACTACTGAACAAAGAGAACACTGTGGCAGAGGTCTGCCATGAATCCAGCACACCTGGGCACTCTACAGGTCGTCAAAGGCTTTCTCAACCACTATTTGAAGTTGCACCACGCCGTGTTTGCACTGGTTTAGAGCAGAGAGGGGGGCATCCATTATTAAACTTTATTATTAACTGATATGGATTCATACTAAATCCATATGAATTTACGAGAAAGCTCTCTAATTCACTTCCAGCCTGTCTTCCAATGTTTCCAGAAAAGCACATGGATAGGGGTGTTGTGGAGTGGAATACTCTAATTCAGACGCTCAACTGGACCAAGGTTTTTTTGTTAAACACTGACCCTCACATATGACCACCACCTTCTCTAGCTTCTGGAGAAACAATCACCTCACAAAGGGGGAATTCTCTATCCCTTTCTCCTCTGCTCCTCACTTCCAGAAGACCCATCATCTCATCTTCTGCAGAGATTGTTGGTTAAGCAGATCTGGTTGCTTTCATAACTTATTGAATGGCAATGGGAAAGAAAGTTCACAGTTCCTGGGACCTAAGGGGTTAGTGAGGCTTTTCACACAGTCAGGATGCCCCTTCTCCCACTAAATCTTCTTTGAGTTATAGTATTAAAATTTTTCAGCCTCTTCCTAAATTATGAGAGCTCCTTTAGGCTCTCTGGATTGTACCTATCATGATACATAAATTTATGTTGGAATGGTTGAGTGGCAGAAAGGAAAAATTCCATCTTGCCATAGTCACTGAGCTGGAACTCACTGAGCTTCACTCACTGAAATTGGTGAAGCCACCAATTTCCTGATGATTATTATGGATGGGATAAAGTGTGCTGTACTCTAATACCAGGCAGTAAGTCCTTCTAGCATGGTCAGCTCTTAAAGTCCATTCTTCAGGATTTCTATTTGACTTTTTACTTCAGATTTCTTTAAAGTTTCCAAATACCAATCTCCATGACCTTCTCCAAGATGTGTTGCGTGGTTCCTTGGGTACCATTGCCACTATTTCTTGCTGAAGAAGGGAAGGGAGGTCCATATGCCTTTCTGCATGGAAGTTATAGGCTTCCAATCCTTACTCAATCTTTTGCTAACTCCTCCTCTACAAACATCTTATTCTCTTTTTTCAGAAAGAACAGGATATTTTTTTCTCATTACAGAGATGTCTGCCTGTTAACGTGGGTATGAGTATTAATGGAAGTATCCTATAAATGGATGAATCTTCTACTCTTCATTATCTTTAATGCTGCATCCCAGCCTCCAGATATACTTTGTAAGTGGCAAGGAGCTTAACCAGGTTCTCCTTAGAATGCAAGGAACCTTTCTGGCAGGCAGGTAGCTAGTGCCTTCCCAGGATCCCAGAACCTAAAATTTCATAGCAAAATTCAAGTCTCCAGCCCATTGCTGCTGATGTCATAGTATTAGATCTTATTTTTTCTGTCACACACTGTGCTAATCTCTCATATTCAACAACCAATAAGCCACTTAGAGCTTATTGCTCAAGTTAATAGTGTACATTAAAGAAAATTGATCATTTTTCTGTCCCTGTGTCACATACCACAAAACAATGAATTCTCCTTCAACTTCAAAAACTAACAGTCCCAAAATAACATTTATCATATACAAAGACAAGTGAATTCATGCACTGGCTCAAGGAGATGCCACCTCACAACCATTGGACAACTGTCAAAATTAAAGGAGCTATAGAGCTATTTCTGGAGCGCCTGTAAAGAAAAGGGTACTCATGTGTTGAAATGAATATGAACTATTACATTATTACTTATCTACTAAATTTAAAAGCACCCATACCACTTAATTTAAATAGACAGATACAGAAGAATACTTACTTTAGAATTATTCATGTTAGTCAAAAATGAGAAAAAAAATTAATACCTCTCAATAAGGGAATGACTGAAAGTATTTTGTACACCAAAATCAAGAAATACAACAGCCATGAAAATAAAAATTTATTCCGAAATCTAGAAATACAAATCTGTATCAGATTTGTACTAAGTTCAAACCATTTTCCATGAGAAAAAGTGCATTTTGCAAACCAATGACCAAAAATACAGATTTTATATCTATGTGTGTGAATTTATGCATACATATGCACATATATGTATACATATTTTTAATTAGGTAAGATAGATATCCTATATAATTCCATTAAAGGAAGAGAAGGGATCTAGTTAATATAGATTGTTTATGGGGAAGGAAAGGATGGGCTAGTATATTGCTATGGGAGAAAATGAAGAAAGACAATATTATGTAACCTTGATCACAGTAGTATGTAAAAATTGTTTTAAACCATTTTCATGTCAATCATGTAGGTAAATTATTCTATGCCAACAAATGGCCCTAACCTTCAATGCCTGTCACTGCAGAACTGTAGGGTCCCTGTGCCGATAAGACAGCCTTGAGTCAATTCAACAAGATGTTTTTGTTGATAAAAGGCCTTCTTTGATTCATGATACCTACTGGGTCCCATAAACAGCTTGAGTTAGTAGTATTAATTGATGAGGCTGTGGATGAGGGCACGAACTTCTGGAACTGTGTTTTTTCTCTATTAAAAATTTCCATGCTCTGTGCATACCTCACAGAAAGCAAGAATGGTCATCTCCTCAGAATACTCTGACTCCTTTAACAGAGATCCTTCTTAGTCTTTCAAACCCAAACATTTTACCTTATTTCAACAACACTCCAAAAATATTTAGCTCTCAGTGTCCCTCTCCTTCAACCAATGAAATGTAACTTCACTTTAGAAAAACCCTATAAAATTTATTCCAATAGGACAAACCTAGAGGAATGTTGCATTACTTCCTCAGCCAAATATAACTATTCTTTGAATAATACACAGCACTTTTATCTGTTGCACACCTGTTCATGGAGAGAGGAAACCTTTCTCTTGTTTTAACTCAGTTCCTAACCCTATTTCCATTTCCAACTTTTAAACCAAAGAAAAGATACCAGATAGTCTTGCAATGTTTAATCTAGTGCTGAAGAGCCTTGAAATTGTCTGTAAGACCGAGTTCACTTGGATGCTTCTCTGTAACCTTTTCGACATCAAGCCACAATTCCCAGGTGCAGGGAGTACTCCACTAAATGTGTATCCTTTTTACACTGGCGACAAATAGGCCATTATTGCTGAGTTTAATTAGCCCTGTGAACTTGTTAGAAACATCTTTCCTGCCCTTTCAAACAATCCAAGAATGCTCAATCCTGTTTTCCCATGTGATGTTAATATTTTTACCTGACTCCACTTCTACATTGACCACTGAATCACCTAGTGTTGCATTACTGTAACAGAATACCACAAACCAGATAATTTATAAAGACACTAAATGTATTTCTTACTGTTCTAGATCTTGGGAAGTCTAATATCAAGATGAAACAGACAAAAAGCACCTGAGGGCTGGGGATTTAGCTCAAGTGGTAGAGCACTTGCCTAGCAAGCGCAAGGCCTTGAGTCTGCTCCCCAGCACCCTCTTCCAAAAAAGAAGCACCTGAATCTCCTCTTCCCTGGTGGGGGTGGGGAGAGGCAAGGGCTGTGACACCAGCTCCCTCTCTTCTCTCCCTCTCACCAGCCCTCCCCCCACTGAACTGAAAGACTTGTCTCAGCATTCTCCCAGGCAGCTCCAACAGGAAGGAACACAGGTTGACACACAGTCCTGGTGCCTCCTTCCCACACCTCACCCACCACTTCAGATGCTGCTGCCACCTCTCTGAAGTAGCCGGGAGGGTACCGCCCTGCCCTGACATGGCTAAGATCAAGGGCGGCGGGATCCGGATCCATTGTTAACATTCCCAACTTCCCCAAATCTCGATTAGCTGTCATTAACACAGCTAGCCCTCAGTCCCTGACCTAAAACTATACTATAAGCTACAGTATTGAAAACAGCATGGTACTGGCAAAAAGACAGACCTGAGGATCAATGGAATAGATTAGAGGATACAGAAACAACCCCAAACACACTCAAATACCTCATCTTTGACAAAGAAGCCAAACACCCTCACTGGAAGAAGGATAGCCTATTTAACAAATGGTGCTGGAAAAATTGGCTAACCACATGTCGAAAATTAAAACTAGATATATGTCTCTCACCATGTACTAAACTCAAATCAAAGTGGATCAAAGATCTAAACATAAAAACAGAAACATTAAATCTACTAGAGAATAGAATAGGAAGAACACTTGAAGACATAGGAGTAGGAAAGGACTT
>QZML01000478.1:98833-117771 GCA_016801275.1 Hystrix brachyura
AAAAAAAAAAAAAGAGATAAAGTTAAAAATAAAGCTTCACGCTTCCTTTTCTCCTGAAACTTAGTTTTTTTTAAAAAAGGAGAAACACAAATGAGGCACTACTGTACATTTACATACCCAAAGACGATATAGTTATTATATGGGACAAATTAAAAATCTAATAATTGAGATAAGAAACATGGAGATTTTTCAAAGAAATATTACACACAACATCCCATATTTGGTACCAACAAATAAACCGTGCATTACAAGCGGTATCCTCAATTTAAAGTGAAAATTTTGCAATTTAAATTATTCAGGGTTCAAGGGCTGGGGACTTAGCTCAGTTGTTAGAGCGCTTGCCTAGCAACCACAAGGGCCCGAGTTCAATCCCCAGTACAAAAAACAAAAAAACATGAATTAGATCAAGTTACTCCCTGGAGTGTTCACAGACATGATTCATATTTTAATTTTCTGCCTATAATATGCTGTGGTTTTTCCATATGGCACATACAGTGCCGTCACTGCTTAAAACATTTTTGAACTATCCTTTTGAAATTTCTTTCAAAATCATTTTATGAGCCAAGAAAGAAAGATAACTCATAACCATATACTAGAGGTCTTATATTTTTATGGCAAGTAACTATTCGTCCTTTCTGAAAAGCCTTGAGATTATAGAGATAAGTACTCTATTAATGACAGGAAAATTGCACAAGTGAAGGGGAAGCTACACCCATTTTAATCCAGTCTTCAAATGATTAATTCTGTATTTTTTGCTTATTCTGTACACAGTAGTGCACGTAATGGTGAAAATTCAGTACCAAACAAGACAAAACTATCTCATGGAATTTACAGTGAGTACAGTAGAAGAATGAAAGTAAGCTATTAAAATCAAACATGATAAGTAGTCTGATAGGAAGAATACTGTTTCTAGAAGATACATTTGAAATGCCATCGTCTCTACCATAAGGTGCAGCAAGAGAATAAAGTTTTCAACACATAGACTTTGAAGATGTGTTCCTTGGACGTTAATATCTTGATTCTTAGCTGAGTAACTCTGAAGAGGTTGCTTAGTTTTACACAAACTTGGTGCCTTATTAAAAATGGGAATACTTCAACAGTGTAACCAGCCAGAGACTGCATGGAGGGGAGTTCAATGTATCCAGGAGGGTCACACAATCCCCTCTGTGGAGAACAGGAAAGCATAAGCAGCATGGAATTGCCTGAGCTAACAGCAGGTGGGAGTGGAAATTAATTCTGTCCCCTGGTAAAAGACAGATGATACAGTGTTGCACAGGAAGAGGAAAAAAAGAGGAAGAAAATTGGCTGAGTGTCAGAGAGAGTTTAGGAAATTTGGCAACTTCTGGGATCTAAAGGACAGAGAAATCTGAAGATAATGTAGAGTTTGGGGATCTTCTGCTGTGCTTAATTAGATCTATCTCTGTTAATAAACATCTTGAAGATATCTAAATAAAGGTTGAATTTTGTTTTTAATTACATTTGTTTAACTACACTATGTTTCTGTGAAGGTTACACAAAAACCGAACCACTTTGGGCTAAGGATGTATGTGAACTGTACAGATTGATACGTAGGTCAATGCTATAAAATGCTTATATAATAGCATTTCTCACAAATGAATTACTCAAAAATTAAGTGTTACTGTCATTTTCACTATATATTCTATACTCACAAAGGTTAAAAATTCCCGTTTTATTATTTTACATCTCATATAAAACTAATTTTAATTTAAGGAAACCTATAAAAGATGCATATAAGTGGAAAGAACGAAGTCCAACAATATTGAATATATTTAAGCAGACCAGAAAATAGAAAAAATCATTTGTACAAACTAAGAAAAACTACAACAGCTGAACATGAAGTTCTTTGCTTTCTATAGCTAAGGCAAAGAGAAATTCAGTGGATTACATGGGTCCAATTGTCTTAATAAGATTTTAGAATATAATTTATACATGTTTACAAAGAAATTAGTCATAAGGACTGAACAGCACAGTGTGTATCTTTAATAAAAGTCCACAATAGGGAAAAGTGCAGAGATGCCTCTGAGCTATTTATTATAAATAGCTCCCTTTGAAAGATGAAACAATAATACATCTTCTACCAAAGTAAATTCTACCAGAAGGTAACTTTCTGTTGATTTACCTTATCACCAAGATACAATGTGGGAATAATTTGGTTAGTGAGCCTAAACCAGACCTACTGGGTCAAAGTTTTCAGGATTGTGGCCCAGGATTATGTACTTTAGTTCCCGAGGTGACTCTACTATCAAAGCAGACTGGAAATTGCTACATCCCCACACATCCATTCTTTCCTTCGCCCTTTTAGAAATAGAACCCTTGACTTCTGCTGAGCATCTGACTGCTCAGAATAGAAACTAACTTTCCCAACCTCCTTGCATCAGGTATTGCCATGTGACTAAGATGTATGCACAAGATTATAATAAACAGTGATGTTCTCCCCTTCTAGGGTTGCTGGTAAAGGAAACGTTTCATCTTGCTCCCTCCCTCCCTCATCTTGCTGCTTCCCGCGGTATAAATCCTGGAACACTGACACAGATGCTGAAGATAACCACAAACAAGGAAGTGAGAGAGGAAATAGTGGATGGAACCTGGTCTTTGAATGAGCTCTTTCAGATTCCCTTGGACATTTTCTAAACATAAAAGTAAGATCACATTCCCCACATGAAGAGGATGCTTCTCTGCCAGTTGCCAAAGCAGGTGATGGCCATTTAATCTGAAATATGTATGTAACCTTAGAAAAAGGAATGTTAGGACTCATTCCTGACTTCATTTTTTAAACACAAGAACATCCTTGATTAGAAAGTTCTTACTCTCCATTTGAAGTCTTGTAGTATGCTTTTATGACAACTTCAAGCTATTTATTGCTACTAAATCAAATTTAATTGAAAATCAAAATGCAATAAATGTCAAGAGAAATTTGAAACCATATCTGGGTAGTATCCTATTCAGTAAAGAGTAGATTAAAATTTAAAATCAGTCTTTCAGTCTGGCTCTCTCTCTACTTCTTTTTTCCTCCTTCCTCTCAAAGAATATTAAAACATTATTACTATAATTTATAAACAAGAAAGCCAACACTTGCAGAATATGTACAAAAGGAAACTTGGAAAATTCTGCCTCACCAGCCCTAGAGACATCTTAGCTATTCTTCACAGGACATTACTGCCTCATCTGGAGTGGACAGATTTCATCAGAAAACTAAGTTCCTCAAGATGTGATCATTTCTCCTTCAATAGATTCTTCATATCAGTTACCTGGAAGGGAAAATTTGGGTTATTCTTCACCATTCCTTAAGTCCTGAGAAACTTGATATGCTTGTTACTTTCTAGCATGTCTATGAATAAAAGAGACATCCCGAATTCAAAAGTAAAAGTCATCATTGGGCATCACCACTGTCACTATTTTAGGTACAAATGAGGGAGACCGAGATGAAAGCAAGGTCTCAGGCAGGTGACCCAGAGACACTGCTTTCTAGATCTGACATATATGATTCTGTGATTCATCTGAATGGTAACTTCCAATTCTTTTAAACTCAAAACAAACATGTCTCATGGCATCACCAAGCTGACTCTTGCACATGGAAGAGTGGACAACTGTTGACCTTCCAGGTCAGTCTTCACAAAAGGAGAAAGTGAAACATGCACAGAATTCTGTGAAGTTCCTTCATGGGACAAAATTTGGGCCTTGTCAGCACATGCAAGACCAGACACGGAACACACCACAGTGTCTAGGAAATCTTGACATTCACAGTGAACACCCGGTTAATTTTCCAGCCCTGTGGAAGTATTCATTTAGTATTATCTTTCCCAACAGGTGTCACTAATCTGGAAACCTAAAAACATTTTATGAATGTGATTGTGTGTGCGAAGTTTCAAGATAGCAATTTCAACCTTGAAATCAAAGATGTGCATGTGATTTAGCTTACATAGCTGAGGAAAGCATAGTTAACCCCATTCAAGGGTCTTTCCTTTTTCTTTCATACTGAAACTTTATGACTCATTCAATTATTTTGTTTTTCTTTTTGGCAGTCCAAATTTCTCTTTGGATGGTAGAAAATAAGTACTCTGTTTAGAATGCCTATGAAATACCTAAGTAGCTAACAAATCTGGGGAGAAAAAAGGGTCAAATGGGAAAGACAGCCCAGTCCCAAGGAATGTGCCACTAAGTCCCCTACATACAAAATAAGAACAACATAAGAAATGTGCAACTCTAGAGTTTCAGGAAGTATAGAGACGGATTTACTATAACTCAATGTTTACTCAACAAAGGAAGTCAAATAATTTTCTAATGCAACTGTAACTTGAAAAATCATTAAATATAATTTAGCACTAGTCTCATCACAGACAGCTTTTGTTCTCCCCATGAAACATTGTCAATAACTTTGGCATTGGAGCCTGAACTGTTCAAAACAATCCTAGGGCAGGGTCACTGAAAATAACTGGAGGCTCATAGCTGAAATACACGCACTAAGTTTGACTCCAACTCATAGAACCGATTATTTTATCTACTTCCCAAAAATCTATTATTTTAGATTCATGTTTCATATCTATTTTCTCAAGATGTCCAGCTTTGGTATTTTTATACTTGAAGTATCATTGTGTCCTCTTGCAAAAAGATTGAAGTTAATCCAGACGGTTAAGCAAAACTATTTCCTTTGAGCAACTAGGAGCAAACAGATGAATTAATTTATCGTGCTGGACCTGAAAGGATTAGAACAGATAGCTAAGCTACCACAAGGAATGTTGTTAGTGAAGAGTGTTACCTTAGGTGTAATTGGACACGGCCCTTGGATCACTGACCCAGGACTTCTAGTTCAATTTTGCCACTCCTTTACTACTCCTTGTGAATAACCATTTAATCTATTTAGACTTGAGTCTCTTCATCTTGGAAAGAAATACTTTTGGAACAAATATTTCCTTAAAAGGGATACAAACAGGAAAGGAGGAAGTCAAAATATCCGTTTGCCAATGATATGATTTTATGTCAGAAAGAGTCCACTAAAGCTCTTAGATCGCTAAATGAATTTAGCAAAGTGACAGGATACAAAAATAAGCATACAAAACCTCATGGTTTTCCGGTAAAATAATAATAAAGAAAGAGAAAGAAATCAGAGAACACTGAGAAAGAAATCAGAAAACAATTTCATTCACAATAGCACAAAAAGATACCTAGTAATGAACTCAACCAAAGTGGTAAAAGACCTCTAAAGTGAAAATTATAAAACACTGACTGAGAAGACACTAAAGACAGAAAGATTTCCCATGTTCATAGACTGTAAGAATCAGTATTATTAAATTGGTCAACTGCCAAAAGTAACAATTTTAATGTGATTTCCATCGAAATACCAATATCATTCTTCACAGAACTAGAAAAGAATTGATCCTAAAATTCATAAGGAAACATGAAAAAAAAATCCACATAACCAGAAACATAGCACAAGAGCAATGGGGGAAGTACTGCAGCACTAATTTCAGAATGTGCTATGCAACCAGTATAACAAAACAGCATGATATTGGCATAAAAATAGACATATCAAGCAATGGAATTGAACAGAAGACCCAAAAAGAAACCCACAAAGCTCCATCCACCCAATTGTTGACAAAGGCTACAAAAACATATGGTGAAAAAAAGTCTCCTTAATAAATGGTGCTGGGGAAACTGGATGTCCACCTGCAGAAGATGGAAACTAAACAATCATCTCTTGCCCTCTCCAAGATCAACTCAGAATGGATCGAAGACCTTGAGATCTGAAACTCTGAAACTGCTACAAGAAAACACAGAAGAAACACTTTGTGCTATAGGCCAGGCAGCAACTTCCTGAATAGGACTCTAATAGTTCAGGAAATAATAGCAAGAATCAACAAATGAAATTACATCAAATTAAAAAGCTGGTGTGCAGCAAAGGAAACAATTAACAAAGTGAAAAGACAGCCATGGAATGAAGAACATCTTTGCCACCTATTCTTCCAGCAAAAGACAAATATCCAGAATAAAGAACTCAAAAAATTCAAAACTGAAAGAATAAGTAATCCAATAAACAGATTGGACTAATGAGCTGAGCAGACACTTCTCAAAAGAATGAATACAAACAGCTGGTAATTACATTAAAAAGTTTAACATCTTTAGCCATCAAGAAAATATAAAATCGAAACTATACTGAGATTCCATGTCTCCCCAGTTAGATCTCACCCCATCAAGAATGCAAAAAGTAATACCAGCAATAATGAAAAAGAAATATTGAAGGAGATGTACAATATACCAATACAGTACGTCCACATTAAAAAATATAGCTTCAAATTTTAAAACTCTTTGATTTCCATAAATTTTAACAACAGAGCACAGCAACACTAAGAGATGCCCAAAGGATCTCCTGCACCCCAAATATACTTTTCCCTTACGGTCAAAGGTCTCAGGCCATTCTTCCATTGTCCTGTTTCTTCTCCACAACCACGTTCTCCTCTCTTCATCCTTGCAATCCACAGCTGCCCTCTGCAATCCACAGCTCCCCTTTGGCCAAATACTTCAAGTCACCCTGCTGGTTCTTCGCTCTCAATTTCCAGCATAGATCTGGCCAAAAGCCCTCAACGGTAACTATGCTGCCGTCCAACACCAGACTACACCAAAATCTTTCTGCCACCCAGGCAGTACCTCCAGACACAGACACAATGCAGACCAACTTCTGCCAAAACACACATGTATCTCCTGGGATCCAGCAGCCAATGCGGTCTTTTTCAACAGAGGCCTCCCAAGCCTCATCCTAACCAGCAGCAGGTCCATCAGTTACTCTGGTTTTCCACGCTGACCAGCGTCTAACATACAAATTTAGAGCATTCCAGGGCTGCCTCTTCCGCCCGTCTCACAAAACCTTCCCAAATTCATTCCAAAGGCTCTCAAGCCACATGGCCAGGCAACGTCACAGCAAGGACCCCACTTCTCCGGGACAATTTCTTACATTAGTTACTTTTCTAGAGTCAATGGTTTGCAAGAGAGCAGATTTGATACACGACATTTACACATACAATATTTGTCTACAACATTCACACACACAGCCAAATTCAGGAAGAGTACAGAATGTCTATCTATGCATGCATTGGAGACCTGAAAGATCCAATCAAGGACTAGGAGCCCACAGCAATGCCCCATGTACATCCACATCTGCATTAAAAGGCTGAAGAAATCTCTACTGGAGCCAGGATTCTGACACTCACAGTGGAGATAAGAACCAGAGCTCCCCTAAAGCAAACAGCAGCCATCCCCAATGACAGCAAGGCCCGAGCTGCTCCTGCGATGAGAACAGCCAAGTTCCCTTCAGAAGAACCAGCATCAACAGAGCTTCTCCTGGGAAACAGCCGGCCCCTATCTTCTGCTCCTGTTCTCCTTTGTGTTGTGTCAGCAACAATCTTCAGGTGGATCTTCTATGCCCAGAAACACACCAATGAGTTCGGCTGGGTGTTCCTGTGCAAGTTGACCACAATAAGTCTACCACAAATATACTGGCATATTTTCCAAGCATTGTGTGTTAGTTTTGCAAATATATTTTTAAAGTGCATATTATACTCCATATAATAACTAAAGCAGAGGGTCCTAGCAGGCTTGAAACTTTAGCCTCACTAACTTATAACAAAGAAAGTTCTTAACTGATGGATAATTTATCCCCTTAGTAATTCCACCAACACTTGTGTTGACACGTTAGATTCTACTTGTTTCTGCAGCTCTGTAACAACCCACATTGTGTGCTTCCCTATAAGAACTCAAAGATCGCAGTGTATGGTTGTACTCGTAGCTAAAATTAAATAAAGCAATGCTACACAGCCAGATCTATAAGGGAAAAGATGTGCCAGCAGACTTCCTATACTCTCCTGCAAGGGGCCACACAGAGCTTACTCGCTGCCTGCACTGAAATGGAGCAACACATGTGCAATGTCTCTGCCCAGGGAAGCTTGTGTAAGACTCGGATCACAAGGTTTTATCGTATCTGATCATACAGGTACTCCACCCTGCCTAGCCACAACTACAGAAATTCTAGGCTCCCACTGAAGGCTCACTGTAAACCATAATCTCTAGGCAGACTGGGCCAGCAGCAACTTAGCAACACT
The DNA here is from genome assembly GCA_016801275.1 of Hystrix brachyura. Lineage (NCBI taxonomy): Eukaryota > Metazoa > Chordata > Mammalia > Rodentia > Hystricidae > Hystrix > Hystrix brachyura. Next base: position 106,945 of record QZML01000478.1, read on the forward strand.
AGAACATTCTGAGGCAAAGTTCCTAGATGCCTGCTCTTACACTTGGCTGTGTTTCCTGACCCCTTTTAAGTTCAGTTTTCTCACCCATTAATCTGGCGATGTAATGAGAAATACTGTTGCGAGGACCCAATCTTCACGATGCACTTAGCACATGTCGGGTACCTAGCATTCTAGGTGAGCTATTATTTGGTATAGAATTTAACAAAATTATATTAAACAGCATCTGTAATAAATCAGTGTTGGATGAGTTTTACTGAGAAGCAATATGCAAGCTTCTTGGTAATAAAAGAAAAAGTGTTTTATTGATTTATGTAACCCTGTGTGTATTGTTGCTGTTGGGGAATTGTATTTAATAAAGATTTTATAACTGTATCCACACCACTTGAAGAGTATAAACATGAACAAGGATTTGAAAAGAAAAATACAGGTTAGTTATCTAAATGATCTTCAAACTTTCAAGAGATTTCATTTGAATTGTGGTACAAGGCTTTATTTGCCCTAGTACTGAGGGAAGCAGAATAAAAAAGAGTCACGAAGTATGGCAAGGGCAGAGTGCACTGCTGTACTCATTGGTGCCATAAATGAGAAAATATGCCTTGTGCTTTTTGAATACTTTAATGTACCAGGTACTGGGCTTTATTCCTTTATTTCATTTAACCCTCACAACAGCAAGGAGAATTATGTCATCATTATCCAATTGTACAGATGAGAAAACTGACTCAGGAAATCTAGGCAACACACCCCAGGTTGCCCCAGGAAGCACAGGTCTAGGAATTCAAACACAAAAGTGTCCAACTCAGAGCCAAGGCTCTTTCCTACTTTGTCGTCTTACTTCTCTGGGCTTAAATGAGCTTTCTGTATCTGTAAGTCCACCCATGCTAATCATGCTTTGCATTGCTTTACCTGACTCTAGGCATTCGAACTGCTGGATATAGAGGAAAGAAGATTCATACTAACCCAGGATTTAAGACTCATCCAAAGGTCTTTTAACTAAACTTCTGTTTTTAATAGAGTTCCCAAAATATAATTCCATACAGGTGAGGCTTTTTTAATGCCCTTCTTGAGGCTAGTTTCATATAAAGGGTTTTTAGAGGTAATCTCTTAGGAAGAAAACAAATTTCAACAAGCAAAAAGAAAACAGCATTGTGTATTTGGAAAATCAGAGAGATCATTGTATTCACACTTAGGTTCTCCAGAGAGGTACATTCTTTGCATTCATTTTCATCAGAAAACTTATCTTGTTGCTATATTGGGGGGGAGGGAGAAAGGAAGGAAGGAAGGAAGGAAGGAAGGAAGGAGGGAAGGAAGGAAGGAAAGAAGGAAGGAAAGAAGGAAGGAAAGAAAGAAGAAAGGAAGGAAGGAAAGAAGGGAGGAAGGAAGGAAGGAAGGAAAGAAGGAGGGGAGGGAGGGAGGGAAAAGAAAGCAAGCAGAAAATTCAAAGCGGGAATAGTCCAAATCCCCAGGGAATCTTCAGTAAACCAATGCATTCCAGAAGTAGGCTTCTCAGTCTACAGAGGAAAATACACACGATCTAAAACCTAAAACCTCCAGGGATCAGTGCCCCCATTTCAACGTTACTTGTGAAAGGTAGAAAAAGATCACCCATTCAACAGTGAAAAAGGAAAACCAAGATTTCACAAGTGTTCTGTAGAACAGCAGAAGCTCCTGAATATGCCTTTCAGAATTTAAAAAGGGAACATAAAACCTGCAGAGAAGTTGCACCTCAAAAAAAAAAACCACAGCAGTGCAGCTGGCCTGCAACCTCGAGAAACTGAAATAATTTCTCACTCAAAAGAAATAATGACATCTTTCTCCAACTCTGCAAGACCCACAGAAGCCCAACTACATAGTACCAGGAGTTTCTAGGTTTAAACAGAAGCATCCTAGAAAGACTCAAACTAATTTGGAACAAAGTATTATGGATTATTATCACACCACAGAAAAATTCCAGGGGAAAAAATCCTATATCATGGTTTTCCCCCTTACTGTGTTGCTCATTCTGAATTTCCCTTTAGCTTGTTACAAAAGAGTAATTTTTCCTAACTAGTACAGTACAGGCCTGCTTGGATCAAGAAGAGAATAAGCAGGACAGGTAGAGACAGAAATAGAGATCTAGGCACAAACACAGTGGCTGAGTCCTTCATCACAATTGAAGATGAATGGTTTTCTTCCTGTTATACTTATTTTCCTTCGGAAAAAAAGTATCTAAATTTTAACTCCACAGAACCGTTACAATCTTATTTTTAAAACTCATGCCCATCAGCAAAACAGCACTTATCTATGGCGTTAGGTAATCAGTCACCGCCAGAGGTATGCAAAGGTCGAGACATACAGAAGACAGAGAACCAAATGGAGAAGCCTTCAGGAGCAAGCCAGGAGAGGAAGATTCTCACAGGTTTTACTACCTTCCTTCTGCTATAAACAGATGTGAGCTTTCTTAGCGACCTCAGGATGACCATAAGTTCTGGGGTAACCTAGAGCGTTACCCCAGCACAACTATTAATAGTGCCCTCTGCTGCTCTCCAAAGTGCTCCAGTTTCAACATAACACCTTCCGTAAAGTGTTACTTTTGAAACTGTCATAATGATGTACGGCATAGCCACAGATCAACACACAAGCCCACGCTCCCTACCGACAAACCTTCTCCAAGCGGAAGTTCAGAATCGTGTAGCACCCGCCTTGCCACAGAAGTCCGGGTCAGTCAGCAGCACGTAGTCGACTTCAGTAAGAACTGACTCTGTTATAGTCTGCCGAGAGGCGCTGGCGTGCTGTCAGTTATTTGTCTTGTGAGTTTTATTAGTCCAGTTCTTTCTGAGCTGCTGTGACTTAGGCCGTCCTCATGTTGTTCAGAAACTCACTTAGCACCATCGCTGTTTATTTCCTATCAGTGCTCCTCAGGCCGGTTTCATCAGGACCAATAATTACAACGTCTTGTTAGCATTTTAGTGTTTTAGAAGAAACAAATGTGGTTTATATTTAGTGCTTCTGTTTTCTCTTTTGAGGTTGAATTCAACATTCTAGGATTTTTTTTAATTGAAATTCTCATTATGTTATTTTCTGAATTTTGGAAGGAAAATAAGAGAATGTGAAGGAAAAAATATCAGCCTCAAGGCAGAAGAAGGAAAGAAGCCATGATTTGTTGAGTGCTTATTGAATGCCAGGAGCTTTTCCAAGCACTTTATCCATTAACACTCATCCTTCCACAGAACGGCAGAATAGGAAGTCTTAGATCCTCCTTCCCTCCCAGGAACACTGATTCAGCAATAATACAGGGACCAGCTCCTTTGTGAGAAATCCAGATACCTGTGTGAGCATGAAGACAACCAATCAAAGCCGGAGGGAAATTCTGTGGCACTTACTCGCCAGAGTCCCTTGCCCTGGCATCGCCCAGTGTACTCAGGAGGTAAATCCCATCTCCCAGGTTCTTCCTGGGGAAGAAAAGGGAAGACTGGACACAGGTTTTGAGAGTTACCCAAGGAACTCAGTCCTGCCTACCTGAATACAAGTACTGACAGAAATGATGCCAAATCTGAGCCCACTAAAAACACCAGCTCAAATATACTATCTTCTGGGGATGATATGGATTAACACACACTCATTTGCCATTTCCCCTCAGCTCCAGCTTAGCCCAAGTGGGAGAAATATCCATGGCTTCCAATTCCTCCCTTGGGAAAGAAAAAGCTGGTGTCTGTGTCTAACGTTCTTAGCTTTCCCTGGGGCTGACCAAGAGATTGGTTTCTGTCTCACCCAACTTGGAGCGCTGAAGGGACCCAGCATATTTGAGGCACCGAAAAAGCATTAAGAACAACAATACCACAAAGCTCTCTGGCTTGCTGCTGCTCCAGAGGACCCATTCATAGCACAGCAGCTAGAGGCCAATAAAACTCAGGGTCTTTCTAGAAAGCGGGATGGCAGCACATGTGCTCAGGGTCTCAGCTCCTCCAGAGGCTGCCTGAGGGACCGATTTCTGTCCAATCCATATTGGACTGCTGTTGAGACTGAGACCCTCCATACTGTCTGTAGCTGCAGGGCACCCCTGGGAACAACAACAAGCTGGGTGGCAAATGGCAGCTCCAGATACCCTGTAACACTGCAGACGAGCACCACAGAGAGTAAAAGGGTAGGATCTTAAAAACCGGAAACTGGGATTTACATGCATAGGCCCTGAGAAGATGCATCCCCAGGGGGAAAAAAAAATTGAGAAGTCATAAACCTCCCTGGCTGGAATGATTGGTAAATATTTCTCCCGTAGGAGGTGAGTAAAGACTGGGAGAAAAGGCTGTTTTTTCACATGCATGCATCCCAACACAAGTCACAGGCAAGAAAATCCATTCCAACCATTAACCTACTCTAAATATGGGAAAATATAAGAATTTTCTCACAAAAATTTAATGGTAATTTTCATAAAGATGCTCCCTAGATCAGGAAAAAAATGCATGAACAAAATGTGATACCAACAAAGAGATAGAACATATTTAAAATTAAGAAATATAAATTTTGGTGCTAAAGAATAAAATAGGTGACTTGAAAAATTTGCTCAGGGAGTTCAACAACAGATCAAACAGCAGAGGTGATTTCAAAATCAGCCTATCAGAGGACCAAAAAGAAGAAAGGAAGAAGAACGAAGAGTAAAGAAAGTTAGGGAACTGTGGGACACTACCAACCACAGTAATATAAGCATAATGAAAAGCTAAGAAAAAGGAAGAAATAGAAATCTTGTAAGAAGAAATAATGGCTGAAAATTTCCCAAACCTGGGGAAGGAGATGGACATACAGATTCACAAAGCCCACCAGATGCCATCAAGGATGAATTCAAAAACTACACGGAGGTATGTTACAGTCAAATTGTCAAATTTCAAAGACAAAGAAAATTTTGAAAAAACAAAAAATATTCTCACCCCATGTACATTACAGCATTATTCACAATACGCAGGATGCGGAACCAAGCTAATTGTCCACTGATGGATGAATGGATAAAGCAAATGTGGTATATCTAAATCCTGGCATATTATTCACCCTTAAAAAGAAACCTCTGACATGTGTCGCAAAAGGAATGAAGCTCAAGTATATTATGCTAAATGAAATAAGCCAGTCACAGAAGGACAATCGCAGATTTCTGCTCTATGGTGTGTCTAAAGTATTCAAGATCACAGAAGCAGAAAAGTAGAGCAGTGGCTGCTGGGGGCTGAAGAAAGAGCAACGTGGGGAGTTATATACAAAGGTGCAGGGTTTCAGTTATGCAAAGACGAAAAGAAGTCAAGAGATCTGCTGTCTGACAACGTAAGTTAATGATACTGTAGCGTACACAGAAATGTGTTTATCAGGTAGAGTTCATGTTGTAAATTCTTAACCACAATTTTTAAAAAAACATTCGTTCTCAGAAGAATCTTTCAAGACAAGCAGTATACTTTTCCTTACAAATAGCTAATGTGAAACACGAAGGTCTCAACTCACTTGCCCAAGGTCAGATAGCTACTGAGAGAGCCAGGCTCTTACCCAGATTCCAATCCAAACCCTGCTACTTAACACCTTCTTTATTTCCTGCCCAGACTGCTAAACAGGTGTGGCAACAAGTACCTAATTAATCACAAATGTGGACTGGGTGCTCCCAGGACACAAATCAAGTGTCAGCGTTTGTAAATCACCACTCTGTGGCCAAGCCTGCACTAAAGACCATGCGGCATGTGAAGAGAAGTTAACCCCCATGCCTACTCTTGGAAACAACAAGGTAGAAGTTGAGCAGGTTTTGCAAACTTGGGTGCACACTGAAATCACCTGCGGAAGTTTTTAAAGCTGATGTAGGTGGGTGGACCTTATTGTCACACCTCCAGATTTAATTGATCTGGGCCACGGTCTGGATATAAAATTTTTTTCAAATCTCTCTAGATGATTCTAATGTGCAGCCACCAATGTGAAGCAAACATTAACCCAAGTGGAATAGCCATTCCAAACATTTTGCCAAAATAATCTAGATCTGGGAGGTGTGCAAGCAGTGCAGCTGAAGTTGTCAGAGAAAGACGTATGGAAAATTAAAGTTAGAAATGGGGTCTGATTGAGGTTGCAGTAGGTGGAAGAGAAAGCACAGAAGAGAAAAAGGAGTGAAGGGTGGACTTGGCTTGATCTCGAGTGGAGGCATAGTGGGATTGACCATACGCCTTTCCTCCTCAGCTCAGAAGTTCCTGGAAATTAGCTTGCAGCAGGCATTGCCAGTCCCATCTGGCCTGCAGCTGCTTCTGGTCATCATTCAGGTTTATCTCCTTCCAGGACAACAACAACAAAAATGTAATAAGTAATTGAGCACTATGGGCTCTGGGAATCCACCTCCAAATGGTATCCGAATGCCAAGAGAATCGCAGAGCTCACTTAGTGCCCTCCCATCCCCCATAACATCCACATCAAACTTCCTAGGAAGCTCTAGGAGAAATTAATAGATTTATATTGCAAAATCCAGAACAGATTTCTCAGAAATATCACGCCTAGTCTGTTCCAATTATTTCTTATCCCTACACAAGCACCTCTCTATTCTCTTGGCAGGCCCAACAACAGGGGTAAACCCTGCTCTGGAAGACAAAAGTCATTTCAACCAGCTTCTGGACTCCAGCTCATGTTGTGAAACAAGTTGATCCCTGATTTTTCAGTTCTAAATTACGCATTAAAACCGTTTTTTCTGTGAAACATATCACCAACTGAAATGAAGCAATACATGTCGTATTCCTAAGGGATAGGTCATAAAATCCATTTGCAAAGAGTTTACAAAAAGGATTAGGTTCACACCCTTATTTACAAGCAGTAAATGCTACCCATTACCACCATGTTACACATTGCTACATTTACATGAATACAAGCATCTTCTTATAAGAAATACACTATCACTCACTGAGGCTGATTCATAATGAAACAAAACAAAGAAAATTAGAAGTCCTGAAAACTATTTCTGCTTCTACCAATTACCTAGAACATGTCTAACTTCTCTAGGCCCTAGTTTCCTCATCTGTAAAGTGGGAGAAAGGAAATAAAACATCTAGGGTCTGTAAGATCTGCATTCCTGGATCTAGACTGCTTAATTCTATGAAACCAGTATCGCTGAATGGGTCAAAATAGTCCAGGTCCTTGTGCACGACAAGGAAAGAATTGCCAAGCGCACACCTCCTAATAAGTAGTAATTGAAGATCACGGGGCGGCAGCAACAGGCAGAAGGTCAAAAGGAAAAAGGAGGAGAAAGAAGAACTGAGGAAGAAGAGCCAGAGGAGAGGAACTCACTGTGGCCGGCAAAGCCGGTGCTGGTGGCAGGGAAGTTCTCGTGGAAGGAGCTGGCGATGGTGTGCGAGTGCGCACGCTCGGGGCTGGCACACGGGCTTTGGGCTCCGGGCCATGCTGGACTCTGGGAAGGGGAGGAAGAGGAACGCCGGATGACTCAGGTTTCTGGCATTTAAATGGTCAGACCAGGTGTCTCCCATTGAGTCAGACGCCTCTGACTCCTGGTGCCTCCCACTCCATCTCTCACTGGTGTTGGTGATCTGCCACCTCGGCCATCGCGACCACCTAAATTTAAACACGGATAATCATTAGGGTTTATGTTTATAGGCGAATGAAGGGAAGGGAGTGGCTCCCTCAACTTCCCTATTTCTAACTGGCACTATACTAAAACCACTTTTCATAGATAAACTTGGAAAAATATATGGTTTTAAGGACTGCAGGACTTCACTAAGGAGAGTAATGTAACAAATAAAAATACTTATTCCATTAATGTGGGTCTTGTTTTTCTATAAATCTTCATTTTATTTTGACATTAGTTTTAGACTCAAACTACTAAAATATGAAAAAAGTATATTCTTACATGCTAATCTCCAAATATGGCCACATCTCCCATTGTTCACATCCTGTGTAGTCCCCTCCCATTTCTTCCTAAAGTACTGAGGGATTCCAATGCCAGAACCCACGGAGCCTGCCTTGATTCTGACCCCGAGGAACACTCACTCTGGAGGAAGCTGCCCATCATGTAAGAAGCCTGACTACCCCAAGATTGCCACATGGGAACAACATCCAAGATCCGGAAATCCCACATTCTTGAAAATACTCTTAAAACACTTGCTCATGGAGGTTTACAAAGATTTTATCACAACATATTTTACAGCATCAAGAAACTGGGGATGGGGATGTCTATCAATAAGGAATACACAGAAAATTATGTATATCTTTACTGGGAATACTAATAATAAAAAGTTAACAATGGGGTGGATCTTACATGTATAAACATAGAGATATGTCCAAGTTACATTGCTCAGTGAATATTCTGTAAACACAATTTCTGACAAAAATGAATTTTCATGTTCATAGGTTCAGACTACAAGATGGTAGTGGGGAGGGACATGAGATGGTGGATAAGTGCTAAGGTGAAAAATTGACCAAGAAAAAGCACAGGATGTTCAGAGGTACATTAATAAGAAGGTAACATTTGAGCAAGGGCCTAAAGGAGGTGAAGGAAGGAGCCATGAGCAATGTCTGAGCAAAAGTGTTCGAGGCAGAGAAAGCAGCTTCCACTTCTCTTGTGACACCACCTTACCTTGGATGTAATTTAGTGAGTCTGATTTAGTAAAATCCTTCTCAGTGTGACATACTAATACATTTGAAAATCAAACAATACAAAATATTATTTTCAAAATTTGCTAATATTTCTGAAGATGCTCGAAAGATCTCAGGCATTGATCAGATTCTAGAAGATCTCAGGTACTGATACAGGGATATAAATCATCAACCTCAGGACTACCTAAAAATTTATTTTCTCAAAATTCTACAAGTTCTTTAAAGACAGTAAAACAATCTCCAACTTTGGAACAAATATCCAAGTAACCAAGTCCTCCAATATAAAGCTCCTTAAGCATGGACACAATTACGATCACTTCGCTATCATCGGCAACTTTCCAAGGTCCTTCTTGGGTCTAAGAAAAGATCTTCACTAGAGTAGAGTATCTCACACATCAAGCTATCCTGAACTGAGTATTCCAGTAGTGAATAAGGAATTTCCAGACAGAGAGATGAACTCTTGCTGAAAAGCTGTCCAGATTGCAAGCAGATTACCTCTTAGCATCATTTTCTTTTTTTTTCTTTACAAGAAGAATGCCCATCACTTTTCTTGAGTTGGAGACACGGATCCTTAGTTCAGGCAATTCATAGGTGAAACTCGGCCCAAAGGTCTGTATCATTCGTGGAAAGGACATGCTGAGCTAATAACAATTTATGGGCAAAGCAATTTCCCAACCTCACCTAGATTTTGGAACCTTCTCACTGTTTAAGAGATTCGTTACTCACTAGGGTGTTAAATGAGATTTCTGGCTGCTCCAAAGTGTAAGACTCTTCAGCATCCCAAAGACGATGCTCTATGGTGCTCTTCCGCCCTCTGGAGGAAAAGTCAGTGATGGCCCAGCGAGAAGCCACAGTGCCCCGGGACTTGCACGCGCATTCCCGGGGGTCCTAGAGCTCTTCATAAGGATTTTTTTTTAATTCTAAAAATACTAACAGAAGCACAGTGTAGATCACCTGGACAAACACCATATTATCCAGTATTGCACCCCAGTTTTATTGTCCCTGTTTTCATTTACGGTCTCTGGCATGTGTAATATGACTTAATTACCACGGGCTAATGACAGAGGTGTATACAGTAGTTGGTATGCAAGAGCTCAGTGTTAAACACAGACATTGTTAAAAACCAAATTACATAGACTCACAATCAAATGAGCTGTCCTAAAATATGAAATAATAAACACTCAAAACTTACCACCTCCTAATTACCGTTATCTAGTCTCACAAGATTGTTTACACCTGCTCTATCTATAAGGTGGAAAACATCATGTAGCGGTGTGCTGCTGTTCATTTTCCCTTTCTACATTAAAAGACATCTTATTGGTGACTTGAAATCAGCAAATATTACAAACTGGGATTTTATTTATTGTTTTCTTGATTGTTTAGACCTCAGACAGTAGTAGAAAATGTTAATAATGGAGATTAAATTTCAAAATGTTTTTCTTCAAAAATTCACATTGTTAAATTTTTTAGAAAATTTTTTAAAATCTTCCATTATTCAAAAACTACTAGCTGATTCAGCAATGAAAACTCGAAGCTCCAACATAAGATCCATTACTTCACTTTCATCTTACATCAATGTAAATGGAAATATCACTCAATATTCGTGGCAGAACCACACTTATTTATCACCTGCAACCACAGTTGACTCTACACAAGATATCAGAACTCCCCCCAATTGAGCAAAAGCATTCTGTGAGAACCAGTTAGGTATATGAAACTGACAATAAATAATATGTGTGCTACATATCCTTTATATCACCATGCTTTAAAATGACAAAGTCTGCGTATGATTCACCAAGCTGGTAATTCCATGTTTACTGGTACACGACTGGGTGTATTTACATAAAAAATAATGCACTGGTGTGAACTGAAGGCCAAAGTATACCATGTGAATGTAAATTTCGCTGTAGTAATCCAAGAGGAAAAACTGGTGAAGAATTGGGTCATCATGGGGCTGAGGATTTAGCTCAATTGGTAGAGCACTTGGCTAGCAGGGACAAGCACCTGTCCTCAGTTTCCCCCACCCCACAAAAAAAGTTGGGTCATCATGTGATTTTAATAGAAATGCTAAAGCCAAACATTCTGAACTCTAACAATAGTCTCCTTTTGGGCTGAAAGTAGAAATTTAATTTTAGTAAAGCAGCATCACACAAGACATCAAATTAGGGCTGGGGATTTAGCTCAGTGATTAGAGTGCTTGCCTTGCAAGCACAAGGCCCTGAGTTCGATCCCCGGCACCACAAA
>QZML01000478.1:139216-182424 GCA_016801275.1 Hystrix brachyura
CGAAAAAAAAAAAAAAAAAAAAAAACCCCACCACACAGTTTGAAGAGAAAAGGCAAACATTAGAGCCAACTCAGGGACAGAAGGGATGATGAAATTATCACATCGGGAATTGAAAAGAATTATGATCAAAACACTAAGAGCTATACTGTGTGAAGTGGACGACACTGAAGAACAAACGGGCAAAGCAAGCAGAGAGATGGAAATTCTGACAGGACCAAGAAGGAATGCTAGAGATCAAAAGCACAGTGACAGAAATGGCAACTGCCACTGCTGGGCTTGTTGGCAGACTAGTCACCGCAGACAAAAGAATCTCTGAGCTTGAGGACATCTCTACACAAACCGCTGAAACTGAAAACAGAAAAGACTGAAAAAGACAGAAGAAAATATCCAAGGCCTGTGGGACAGCTTCAGCAGGCCTAACACACATAATAGGAATTCCAGAAGCAAGAGAAACAAAAGAAATATGTGAAAAAATAATGACTGAGAATTCTCCCCAAATTAATATCAAACCAAACCACAGTTCCAGAAATCTCAGAGAACACTGACAGGAGAAATGTCCCCCAAACCTACAGAGAGGTACGTCATTTTTAGATCACAGATAATCAGAGATAAAGAAGAAATCCCGAAAGAAACCAGAGAGAGAGAAATCTTACCTACAGAGCAGAAAGACAGAATTATATCTGACTTCTTAGAAGTCACGTGAGCAAGAGGAGAGCAGAGTGAAGTATCTGAAGTGTGAAGAGAATGTAGAACAGCACTCACTAGAGGATGGAAGGGGTGGAGGGCGGGTGGATAAAGTGAGAATAGATTTGATTAATGCGTGTTCTTTGCGTGTGTTGAAATATCACGCTGATCTTCATCAATATGTACTATTAATATGCATCAGTCAAAAATAAAATATTAAAAATAATAAAATGCATAATGGCTACCAAGTACCTTATAAAGATAACATTAAAAAAATCATAAAACATGAAGAAGAAAAAACCCTATTAACCCTAAAAACTCTGTACCCAGTGAAATTATCCTTCAAAAGTAAAGGAGAAATAAAGAATTTCTTATACAAACAAAAATTGAAGGAAATTTTTTGCCAGTGGATGTGCTTTGCAAGAAATGTTTAAGAAATTCTTTAAAGAGAAGCAAAATGGTAAAGATCAGAAGCTCAGGTCTCTATAAAGAAGAGTATAAAAAAGAAATAAATTAAGGTAAAATTAAAACTTATTCTTCTTTTTCTTGACATTGATTTATCTACTAAATAGCAATTTGCCCAAATAATAATAGGAACGATGAATTCAGTTGTGCATGCTTTATACATTTCTGTATAAGTTAAATGAGTGACAGCATTAATACAAGGGCTTAGGAGAGGGGAATTAGAATTATTTTCTTATGTAAGTACCATTACCTCTGAGACAGTATAGCATTATTGAAATTAGACTTGGTTTAATTGTTCTTCTTTATTGTAATCTCTGGGGCAATCACTTTTAAAAATATAGAAAGGCAGTATAACAGATATGCTAATAAAGGAGAGAAAATGGAATCATATGTAATGCTCATTTAAAATCGCAGAAATCAAGAAAAAATGAAATATTTATGAAACAACAAAAGAACTTCTTAGCAAGGAAATAAAAACTGTTTAAAAAGAAACTAATGGAAATTTTATAACTGCAAAATACAAGTAAAAATGAAAAATTCAATGAACGAGTCAATATCAGAATAAGATGATAGAAAAACATAAAGGATGAGAAAAGATATATCATGCAAACATCAAACAAGAAAATAATGATATTAATTTTAGGCAGGTAGACTTAAGAACAGGGGAAATAGCCAGATTAAAAAGATTGATTAGAAAATTTATATGTGAAGACAGGGGACTATAATTGCCTAAATAATTGTGAGAAAGAACAAAATCTGAAGATTCAGACTAATAATCCACATTGTAAAGTATTGCTGAAAGAAAACACATAGATCAAAGGAACGGAATACAGAATTAAGAAATATATCTATACAAATATGGACACAATGAGCCTTTGACAAAGGTGCAAAAAATTCAGTGGAAAAAGCAAAGTCCTTTCAACAAATAGTGCTGTAACAACTGAACATCCATATATAAAAAAAATTAACTTCACTTTGTATTTCACATCTTATTCAATAAGTAATGCCAAATAAATCATACATCAAAGGTAAAATATAAAACTATAAAACATTTAGAAAAATAGGAGAAATTTTTCTTGACCCATATGTTTGACATTGGTCCTTTACACCATCTGTTAGGCTATGAGTCTCAATTAATTTTAAAAAAAAACAATATCAGAGTATATAAATTTTTTCACCACAGTGAAATAAAGCTAAACTCAGCAAGAGGAACTTTAGAAATTATACAAATATATGGACATGAAAACACATGCTCTTGAACAACCAATGAATCAATGAATAATTCAAAGGGAAAACTAAAAATTTCTGAAAACAAATGAAAATGCAAACCCCTAATACCAAAAACCTGAGATACAACAGAAGCTAAGAAACTTCATAGAAATAAGTGCTTACATAAAATAAAAAATAGAAAGACTTCAAATAAGTACCCTAAAGATGCAACTGAAGGCAAGAATGAACCAAGCTCAAAATTAAAGAAGGAAAGAAATAACAAAGATCAAAGCAGAAGGAAATAGAGACTAAGTATTTTTTTAAAGATCGATGAAATGAAAAGTAGGTTTTTTGTTAAAACAGTGGACAAAATTTAACTGGACTAATCAAGAAAAGAAGAGAGAAACCCCAGAAAACTAACTCTAATGTGAAAAAGGAGACATTATAAGTGATATCACAGAAATACAAAGAATCTTTGGGGACTAGTATGATCAACTGCACACCAACAAATTGGAAGACTTAAAAAATGAACAAATTTCTACCAAAATTAGATCAGGAGGACATAAAAAGACTGAACGGAATGACAACTAATATGACTAAATCCATAATAATAAAAATGTTCTGAGAAATAAAAGCCCGGGACCAGATAACCTCACTGCTGAATTTTACCAAACCTGTAAAACGTCAATTCTTCTCAAACTATTCCCACGTATAGGAATGGAGGAAACCTTTCTAAACTCATTCCAAGAGCAAGTTTTACACTGAGACCAAAACCAGTCAAGAACAAATCAGAAAAGAAAATTATTAACTGTGATTGTTTTCAGCTTGACTGAATTAAGAGATGCTGGCAGATTACTAAAGCACATTTCTGAATGTGTCTCTGGAAGTGTTTCCAGACATGGCCGGTACACAGGCCTGCAGAATGAGGTGGGAAAGACTCGCCCTGTTGTGGATCACACCATCCAATAGGCTTGCAAATCTGATGATGCAAAAAGGGAAAACTAATGAAATTGGGCTGCTCTTACAAGCTCAATTCTTCTTGAACAGATGTCTCTCTTTGCTGCTGCCATCACCAAAGGACGTCAGACTGCAGCTTCTTCAGGCTTTCAACAGAGACTCACAACAGCAACTCTCCAGAGACCTTCCAGGCACCGAATCCTTAATCCCTCTTATTCTGAGGCCCCAACTTGGAGCAGCTACTGGATCCTCTGGCCATTGCAGACAGCTACCATGAACTAGCTACCACTGATGCTATAAATTTAGCTAATCTATCAAATAAATTCCATATATATATATTTCTGTTGATTCTTCTCCTGGTCACTTTTATTCCCGCTGGGACATAAACCTGACACCCACAACTTAAAGGAAAACAAGTTTATTTTGTCTCAAGTTATACAGTCCCATAGTCACCTGGAGCCAAGGCAGGACGGCATGAAAAAGAGGCACGGCAGACAAACTGCTCATGAAATGGCAGGCAGGAAGCAGAGAAAGTCAATGAAGGATCTAGGAAGGGAGACACAACCTTCAGTGTCACTCCCACCTTGCTCCATCTCTTCTGACAGGCCCAACCTCCTAACAGGAACTCGGCTATAATGCCCCCACAATCCAATCACCTTCCAATTTTCCCACCTATAATTACATGAGGCTTCAGGGGGACATACAGATATAAACTGTAACAATTCTTTTCCTCTAGAGAGCCCTAACCAATATGCAAACAAATGTCCCTGATGAATATAGATGTAAAATTTTTCAACAAAATAGAAAATTAAATCCAGAAACACATTTTAAAAGCTTATACATTATCACCAGTGGGATAAACAAATTATGCAAGTATAGGGATATTAATTTGTTCTTGAACAATATGAATCAATGAAAAAGTCAAAGGGGAAATCTACAAATGTCTTAAAACAAATGAAAATGAAATCATAACATAACAAAAAATCTGTGAAATACAACGGAAGCAAAGTGGATGCAAATTCGGCTCAACATATGTTAATCGATCCAGTAATATACCACATCAACAGAATAAAGCACAAAAACCATGTGGTCACCTAAGTAGATGCAGAAAAAGCATTTGATAAAATTCAATGCTCTTTCACGATAAAAACTCCGAAAACATTAGGTATAGAAAGACTGTACCTCAACATAACAAAGGTGATTTATAATAGGACGACAGCTACAATTATAATGAATGTGAGATAATCTGAGAGCTTCCTTCTACACCTAGTTGAATTTCACTAATGACCGATTACGTTGAGTATCTTTAATATTCTTATTTTCCATTAGCATATCTTCTCTTGTGAGGTGTCTGTTCAACTTCATTGCCCATTTTATATTGTGTGTTTGTTTTCTTATTTTTAAGATCTGTGAGATTTGAATATAATTTAGGTACTAGTCTTCCAATGGTTCAGTGACTTCTTCCCAGTCTTGTCTTTTTATTTTCTTAACATTCTTTTTTCTTTTTTTTGGTGCTGGGGATCAAACTCAGGGCCTTGTGTTTGGTAGGATCTTAACATTCTTCTGCAAAAAAAAGTTTTTAACTTTGATAAATTCCAATTTGTCCTTTTTAAATCCAGTTTTCTTTTAAAATATACTTTTTTTTAATTGGCATATAGTAATTGGACATGTTATGGGATACAGTGAAACCTTTCATCATATGTATACAATGCGAAATGATGAGATTGGTGTGAATGGCATATCCGTCACCTCAGACGTTTAGCATTCTTTGGGATAGAAATATTCAATTCCTCTTTTCTAGCTACTGTGAAATAGTCAGTTAACTCATTATCAGCTGCAGTTATCAACCCATGCTGTAGAACATTAGGAGTTATTCCTCCCATCCAAGTGGACCCCTGCACCCCTGCACGCCCCTCTATGCCTCCCTCCTCTTACTATTCTCTACCTCTCCCACTATTCTGCTTTCTGCTTCTTTGAGATCAACTTCTCTGCCTGACTTAGTTAATTTACATCCATTTTGCTGCAAATGATAGAATTTCATATTTTAATGGCTGAATAATATCTCACTGTGTGTATGTACCATATTTTCTTTACTCATTTAAATCTGTCAGTGAACTCTTAGGTTGATCCTACATCGTGGCTACTGGGAATAAGGCTTTAATAAATATCTGCATATAAGTGTCTCTTTGATATATTGATTTCTCCAGCAAAAACTAAAAATAGAAATTCCATTTGACCAGCTGTGCTTCTCCCAGATACATTCCCAAAAGAGTTAAAGATTATCATACTATAGTGATACATGCATACCCATGTTTATAACAGCACCACTCATAGTAGCTAAACTCTGGAGAAAGCCTAGATCTCCCCAAACAGAAAAATGAAAACAGAAAATGTGGTATATGTATGCAATGGAATATCATTCAGCCATATAGAAGAATGAAACCATGTTATTTGCAGGAAAATAGATGGAATTTGAAACCATAACACTAAGTGAAATAGGTTAGACACAGAAAGTTAAATACCACATGACTTCTCTTGTAGGAGACACCTAAAAATAAACAAATAAAAGTGAAATGAAGGAGACATGATAAGAAATAAAAAGGCACACTTGCTGGAGATGGAGAAGCAGATGGGGGGGGTGTTAGGGAGGTGAGTTAAAGGGAGTGAAAATGACTTGGATGCGCTATATACATGTACTAAACCTCCAAAATGAATGTAATTGTGAGGCTTTGCAAACACACTATAGAAGATGTGGTTTTAATTCTAAAAATAGAAACACACTTTCACACACATATTAGTGTTGAGACCAAAACCTATATTTATGATTAACTTTATGTAAAATGGAATTTTTGACACTGGAAACCACAATAGTAATCAACCTAGATAAGAAATGTCCAGATGCATTTTATGTAAATGTTTTTAAAGACAAAAATTATATTAACAAAAATACCAACACTCCATGAGAAGCCATAGTTGATGATTATTTATTATTGAAATCAGTCTGTGATGAGACATAAAACATAATATAGAATTGCAATCGAAAATAGAATAAATATAAAGAAATTATTTGAAAGAACTTATGTAAAACTCAACCATATTCAGAGTTGAACTCCACTATATGGATTATTTACTCTTTTAATTTTAGGACTGAGAGAAACTTAAGAAGAATATGCAGAACTAATTAATGCAGGTGTACTTGGTAAGTGAATTCAGAAATTGTGTAATTAAAAATCACTAAAAATATCCTGAACCCCGTAGGAAAGAAAAGTTATGCATTATTACTATTTTAAGGAAATTCCTCATAGAACCCAGGAAGAGAGCTAACTCACTGTCAAACTGGATCTATTCCACTACATCCACCTTCAGAAGCAAACTGTTCTTTCTATATCCAGAAACCATCCTCAAACTAAAAGATTTAGAGCGGAGATTTGAAAGATATGTGAAATGAGGCTCATCGTAAGGTTGGGGGAAATAGCCAAAGTACCATAAGGAAGCATCCCAACTCATAATTGCCAAATTGTCCTTATAAATTACGAAATTACATCAGGAAAAAGTTTGGCTTATCTACTTCCACAAGTGTTATTACTAAATGAATAAATGATCTATGGAAACTGTGCTCTGAAAATCACATTAGGATAATTTAGAAAATGACATCAGAATAATTATCTTGCCTGCTAGCTGCCTTTTCCCCTTTACAGAAAAGTCAACTAATTATTATAAGAAAGAAAAACACAAACACCCCCAAAACATCATTTGCTTTCACTTTTGAATAAGTAGCTTAAGGAGAGGGAAATGTAACTTTTAATGCTTTATTACCACAGAGTATGATAGGATTTTACTGAGTGTTTTAAAAATGAAATCATTAGTGAGATCAGTCAGCCAAGCAATTAATTCTCACTCTTAGTTTTTATGTAATCAGTTTGTATTTTGCTTCTCATGATAGTCAGCGTGCCATTGTATTAGAGTTCCACCATATTGGACTTGTTAGGTTGTGTCGGCTGTTTTAAACAGTAAGTGACATTGCTGTAACCTTCAAAGTAATAAAATATAAACTCGTGTGTGTTGACTTACTTGGCACTGCCCTATGTGACTAAAAGCCAAGCATTTAATGGCAACAAACAAGGAAGAATGTCAGGCAAGGACATAAAGTTACAAAAGCATTCCATGCTGAACAACAGAGAAGGTCCTGCAATTGTTTCTTTAGTTTTGCTGATGAACAAAACTGATGCTAAAGTTCTTGTACTGAATAATACACTATTGAGGATTTTTATCCATGGTTGAGAGTAAGTAGAAGCAGTGAATTCACCTCATTTTTACTCCATAATTAAGAAAAACAATGATCTCTTTTAAATTATTTTTCCCTGATTTCAAAGCCTTCAGTTTTAATTGATATTTGCTGGATATTTCCTCAGCAATTAACAGACAGTACTTATCTGTTATTTTTCCTAATCAGACTTAAAATGCTTTACTCACACTTCAAAGCCTATACACACACACACGTGTATACAAAAGTGCATACACAAGTGCCCACACTCATCCACATCTACAGAGACACCTCAATAAAACTCAGTTACCTAAAAACATGACTAAACAGTCTATGTATTAATGGAACCAGTTTATGTCAAGACTGTATTTTTTATTTTATTCAGTTTTTACTTTTAAAAACTTTGTGACAAAAAGAATCTTTGAGTTGGTGGATTTCTTCTGAGAGAAGCAGACACTGCAAAAACATGCTCTCCTTCAGCTTGTCCTATGTGTTCTTTTTTCACATTTGCATTGCAAATTTTAACTGATGTTAAATTCTGCCTCCAAACTCTAAGAGCATCCATAGGTTTCTTGGGATACACTGATGACCAAAGGAAGAATTTTCAATAGCTAAAAATAACCAAGAATTGCCTCTTAGGACTACCTCATGGTTTCTGCCTAACACCCACCCACTCTGTGAAATATATGAAGAGAGAGATATAAAAATATAAACATGAGCATTTAAAAGCATAATAGAGCCTGGTGTTGTGGTGCACAGCTATAATCCCAGCATTTGGGAGGCTGAAGCAGTAGGATAACCGTGAGTTCAAGGCCAGCTTGGGCTACATAGTGAGTTCAAGGCCAGCCTGAACTACATAAAGAGACCCTGTCTCAAGATATCAAAATAAATAAATACATTACAACTGACAAAAACTGACATCTATCAATCCCCAATTTAAAACTTGAGTTTTATTGCAAACAGTCATTTACATGGTTTGCAAAGAGTCAGTTTGCAAACAGTCATTTACATGGTCCATTGCAGGACCTTCTCTGGACAGAAATTTCACCACAGAAATAATGGGAAATGGTGTTTTATATGTAGAAAATAGCTCATAAAATTTTTTTCAGCATGCGAAAAGCATTCAAATAGTTCATCATTTTATTTACATGCATGGTATTAGCTAGGACAATTCAGTGGCTGGTGACATAAATAAACTTGAGTTTTCAAAAGGATAGAAAGTTTATAACAAGGATATAGGTCGGGGTGTTTTGTGCAATCCAAGATCACGGGAACACAGCTGGGTTTCATGAAGAACTGTAGAGTCACCTTGGATTCTCCATTTCCATTCCCTAATTCTTTCATTGACTCTGCTTTATTCTTTTCTCTTTCTTCAAAAATAGTTTTTCTGAAGCTCAGCTACATGGCAGCTTATAGCTGTTTCATACCTCTCAAGTATAGAATGCAAGTTGCAAGCACATTCATGAACAGACCTTTTGTTCTTAGTTCCAATTTCAAGATCTCAGGCAAGAATTAATTAGCTGACATGGATCATGTTTTCATCTCATCGTTTCAGAAGGCATGCCATGAAGTATCAATTCATTAATTTTAATATATATTTTGCTGACTTCATTTACAGTAAATACTATCCTAAACACTCAGCCATAGAAGACAATAAATGCCCCAGCTCTTAAGAAACGTATATTATAAAAGTGGGGAACCAGTCCATCCTCCATGTCAGGGATCCCATCCCTAGTGTCCAGCCTAGAAAATGCTCTTGGTTTCCATGAACCAGAGACTCCTTCCCCCATATCTAGATGCCTTGCAACCCAGCTTGAGGACCCTCCTTCCACACTTTCAAGAGCACCATTAAGGACCAGGGGGAGCTCCAGCACCAAGAAATGGACCAAGCAGATAAAAATACCACTGCAAGGGTCTGTTATTAGAGTCACAGCCACAAAAGTAAGGCCAGACCTGCGTACTCAACCCAAACACTGCCTGCTGGCACAAAAATTAAAATAAAACTTCAAAAAATCACATCATTATTTTTTAATTTTTATTACTACATGTTTGCAGTACATAATATTTACATTCATTGTAGAGAATTGGTACATGTCTACAACACAATTCTTTTTTCCCCTTCCCCTGCCCCCTTTTATTTTGCCAGCATCAGATTGATTTATTTATCTTATGTTTTTAAAAGTTGACTATCATACATACATATTTAACAACTGGACTAATAGGCCAAAAACACATAAAACACATAAGACAATTGTACTAAATCAAGGTATACTTTCAGATATGTGTCATAATTAAAAGCCAAAAAAGTCACAATTCATATGAGAAAAGGCAATCAAGGACACAAATCCTGAAATAATACAGAGCGAAGTTATCTGACAAAGATTTTAAAGCAACCATCATAAAATTGATTTAATAAGACAATATAAATTATTCTAAGATAAATACAAAATATCAGCAAAGAAGTTGAAGCTACATTTCTTGAATCTTAACTATTATATGCCTTGGGGTAGATTTTTGTTGATCGTGGCTAATTGGGGTTCTGTATGCCTTACTTATCTGTATGTCAAGTTCTTTTTCCGTACTGGAAGTTGAAGTTATAAAAAAAAAAAAAGAACTCAATGGAAATTATAGGCCTGGAAAATACAATAATGGAAATTTTAAAATTCACTGGATCTGTTCAATAGCAGAGTCAGGATGATGGAAGATATAACCAATAAATTTAACACTGTCTTTTTTTTTTTTTTTTTTTTTTTGGTTCCGGGGATCTATTTTCATTTTTTTTTTTCTTTTTCTTTTTGGGTTTTTGAGACAGGGTCTTGCTATGTAGTACAGGCTGGCCTTGAACATAAATTTAAAAACAAATCAATAGAATTTACCCAATATGAACACACAGAGAGTGTGGCCACAAATAAACTTTAAAAAAAAAGGAGTCTCAAGAACCTACATGACTATCAAAGATCCAATATTCATATCATTAGAGACCCAGAAGGGGAGGAGAAAAATAACAGGGGCTAGAAGAGTATACAGAGAAATAATAGCTAAAAACTTTGCAAATTTGGTGAAAGACACAAACCTCAGATTCAGGAAGGTAAAGAAACCCCAAGTAGGATAAACTCAAAGAAACCCACTGCAAGATACACCTAAAAACTACAGACAAATTAAAAACTCTTAAAAGCAGCTCAGGCAAAGGCCACATTACTTCCAGAAAAACAGTCTGAATGCCAGCAAGTTTTTCATCCATAGGAACAGAGGCTAAATGGAATCACATAACATTTTTCAAAGGCCAAAGGAAAAGAGTTCTCATCTGCCACTTCTGTATCAGGTGAAACTATCTTTTAGGGGAAAAGGGATTCTTCAAACATGAAGGAAATGATAAAAAGAACCTTAGCACATCAAGAATTAGGGAAGAAAAATGGAAACAGCAAACATATGGGTAAATACAATTGACAGCCCCACTATGAGCTTTCCAAATTAAAACACTCAGTGGTAATTGGAACAAAAACTGTAGCTCTATTAATCAAGACAAGACTATTTGCAAGTTGGGAGGGTAAAGACACTTAAATCCAAGTAGACTTCCAACTTCACTTGAAGTGATGTAGCATATGTATCTTGCAGTAGCCAGAGCAGCCACTAAGAAATCAATATGAATAAATACACCCAAAACCACTAAAGATATGTTAAGACGAAATCTTAGGAAATGTCTAAGCAAGCCACAGGAAGGCATAGGAGTAATAAATGGGAAGCAATGAATAGGAAGACTTTTTGCAAGAGGTAACATTTGAGGTTATTCTTGAATGATACAAAGGATCAAGTCATGTAGAAATCTGCGGGCAGTACATTCCGGGAAAAGGAGCCAGAATGTGTGAAGTCTGAAGGCCCCACTCAGCTTGCTGTGTTGCCAGGATAACAAGAAGGCCAGTGTGTTTGATGGTACAGCAACTTAAGGGGAAATGAAATCAACAAGGTTGGCAGAGGATAGATAATACTGGGCACTGTCAAATTTGACTTCTGAGTACAGTGTGAAGCCTCTGGAGCAATGTGATTTGTGTATTTCTGAAGGACATTCATGTTGCTTTATGGTGTGCAGACAATGTGACAAAGAGGAAACCAAGCAGATCAGAGCTCTAGTCTTTAATCCTCTAGCTCCCAGAAAGGCCAAAATGTACAGAAAATAAAAGAGACCATAACTGAGGGAAGGAGTAGACAAAGTAAGTAGAAGTAAGAGGAAATTACGAGGAGTATAGACAGAGAAGGGGGAAAGAAACTAAGGATGATTGAAATGATAGCATTAATACTAGGGAAAGAAAGAAGAGTATGGTACAGAGGACTCTCCAAATCTTCTGAATCATGAATTTACCTAAATCTGGGTGAACTAGAGGCTATTTACTAGCAGCTGTATGCTGGAAGACAGTTCCTGGTTAGGATCCAAGAGTGCAAGAAGTTTCTCAGGCAAACTACACCCTAAACACTCAAACTCCTTTTGGATTTTGCTCCCTCACATAGAACTGACTTCTGAAGAAACTTCCAGTTTGCTTTTATTCTAAATAAAAATGACAGAACTAATGGTGACAGCTATCTATAAGTCAATCTAGAGCATCCACAGAGGTTCTGAAGACTTTGGAATGAAATTCCCAAGGAAAGCTCTAGGTGCCATGAGGAAATACGCTGAGCCAAATGGAAAACAAAACTGTCCTTATTAAAAACCCATAAAGAATTTACACCAGAAGTGCCATATGACTTTGTGGTTAATGAACCTCAGAGCAAACATAATGAAGCTGGAGAACATCCAAAGACATCCAAAATTAAAATGATAAAAGATATCAGTTTGAACACAGAATAAAGTAATTAGCGTTCTCCCTTAGAAAAAGATGGAAATTGAGGAGCCATAGAGATGAATATCCTCGAAAATAAGGATAAGCATGGATTTCTTCGATGTATTCCAAAGGATGATAGTAGGACTCCCTCTGGAAACAAAAAAATAATTTTAGGACAAATACTTTATTCAGGGGCAGAATATGAAAAGTATCTCTCCACTTAGTCAAAAAATACAGATTCAAGAGTATATGGAATAAAAAGTCAACGAACCAAAGAAACTGTGCTGGTTTCAAGTTCTAAGAATTTTCAGAAATAACTATAAAAATCAAAATTCTACTAATGTCAGGAGAGAACAATGGAATGGCTCTCTCAACACCATGAAAACAAGTCTCATCTCTTATAGTCTTTGAACACAGTACACCTTTTGAAAAATTTAACAAATGTTTGAAGCACGATGAATGTTCAAGCAATTGTTATATGACACGTGGATACGGCAGGGGCCAGGCACAAGCTCCCCTCAGTGCTGACACGGTCACTTACATCACCAGTTGCCAACGCAGCCAGAAAGTTGGCAGAACGATGTAATGCTACAGCTGCTTCAGTTGCTTCGTCATGCACCTCAGTACACAAGGCAACTTCCAGGCTTAGGAGTTGAGCACCAGATCTCACAGAATGTTTGTTAAAAAATCAATACAAAACTGTAAAGAAATAGATGAATTCTTGAACTTTCAGTTAAATATGAAGAATTGAACATATTTTTTACTGTTCTCCCCTGAAATTAAATAAAATGATAGTGAAGAGATTTATAGATGCTCATAAGAATAAAATAAACCCAAGAAGGAATGACAATGACTCAATTTTGAAACTGAAAAGAGGATTAGAGAATAAGGAAAGCCCCAAATAGGGGAAAATGGAAGGTGGCCCTTTCAGACCCTACGATCCCCTAAAATTCTTGGAAACCAGAGTCATCACAGAGATGCAACTAGATTGGACACAGGAAGACTATTAAAAAATGTGTATGTAAAATGCTGTTGAAAACACAGATTCCCTACTCTACCCCCACAGATCACTTAAATTAAATCAAAGTAACTCTACCCTGGATCCAAGAAAACTGAAACACAGAAGGATTAAGTAAATGTTTCTACACTAAACAATAAGACGCATGAGTCTCTTCTCCCATTTGTCTCCAAGAATGATAGAAAAACCTCCATATCTCCCAGAATCATCTCTCAAGTAACTGATCAGCACAAGTTAGGGGAAAATTAAACTGATTTTCAGTAACAGCTGAAATTCCATCCCCAAAAAACACAAGCCAAATAACACTTCAGTGAGGACCATCAGTCAGCAACCTACGTCTCTGGCACAAGTATACACACATACTCAAGCTCACACACAATGTTTCCAATCAGTTTGCAGAGGGCCTTACTCTGAAACGTGAATGAGCAGAGAAGCAACATCACCAACACAGTCAGAAAGTTGGCAATAGAAAAGCATCGGCTTCCTACGAGAGACAAAAGATCTAACCCAACTGGAAAGGCAGGCCCGATTATCCTAAAGGGATCCAGACATCACAGTCATTTTCTTTCAAGAAAAGAAGCTATATTCATAAAAAAGAACTGAAGATCTTTTAAGGAACACTCAAAATTCAAGAAGAAGCTTTAGGAAATTAAGAGAGAGGAAATAACTAATTTAAGAATTGAGTTAGAGGATGTGAATAAGGCACAGAAATAGGGCAAAGAAAAACATAGAAAATGAGGGTGTGGGGGATAAAATTCAAGGATGAGCCCAGGATGTCCATTTTATCCAAGTAATAAGAGTTCCAGGAACAGAAGAGAAGAAAAGGAGACAAGGAAATTATCAAATAGATAATATGGAACATGCTTCAGAACTGGAAAAGGTAAGCTTGCAAGTTGAAAGTTCTTACTGCAATAGATAGAAAACAAAGCGAATCATCATGGAATTTTGGAACATGGGAGACATAAAGGACATACTAAGAGCTTTCAGAGAGATGAATGTGACAGGTCACAAAGAAGGGATCACACATCCAAACAGCATTAAACTCACTGGAAGCAAGTATAAAGAAACACCATCAAGATCTTCAGAGAAAATTATCTTCATCTTCAAAGAACTCAGGTAAAAATAAAGGCATTTTTGAACATAAAAATCACCAAAAAAAATCTATCTTGCCTGCATTATTTTTCCAAATGCTAGAGTAATTTCTCTAACAAAATTAGAGAATAACCTACTGTATTTGATTTTTATTGCTGCTGTAACAAATTACTACAAACTTAGTGGTTTAAAATCACATAAATTTATTACTTTCATAGTTCCAGAAGTCAGAAGACCTACACTGACATGTCAACAGGGTGACCTTACGTCTGCAGGACTAGGGGAAATTATACTTCCTTGTCTTTTCCGGCCTCTAGAGGCTGCTGTTACTTGTAAATTCATGGCCCCTTCAGTCTTCAAAACTGGCAACACATCTTCAAATCTCTCTCTGTCTCTGACACTAAATCTCCCACATCCCTCTTACACCTCTAAGGACTCCTGTAGTTACATTGGGCCCACCTGGATAATCCAGAACAACCTTCCTGTCTTGAGGACCCCAGGCACGTCTACAAAGTCCCTTTTGCCATGAGGAGCGGCAAATACACACACTCTCAGGTGTAGTTCACTGACATCTTTGGAGGGCTGTGATTCTGCCTACTGTATTGAAGAAAAAGGAGGAGAGGAAAATCAAAGAACACTAAGAGAGCGAAATCTGAAAATAACAGCTATGATGAAAAATCAACCAGGTCAGGTCAGAGCAAGAAGATGGGAGGCTCAAGAAGAAATAGTCCAAGAAAAAGTCAGAACTGACCAACTGCATAATGTGCGTGAATATCTGAAAGGAGATTTATAGCTCTCAGGAAGCGTTTGGGCGACATTTATTTCTGATTCTTAGAAATAATGACTACAATATCGACTATTCACTCCCAGCTCCGATGTCACCTCTCTGAAGGGCCTTCCCAGGCCATCCAGGTAGGGAAGGGTCCCTCAGCAGTTATGACCAAGTCACCCCACTTTATTTCCCTCTTAGCACTGACTGTGATGAGACACTATTGTCTGTTACTGGCTTACTTGTCTGTGAGCATCTCCCCGCTTCCTCTAGAACACCAACTCCCACATAGCAAGGCTGATCTATTTGTCTGCTATTCTAGCTCTAGAATCTGTAAGAGTGCTGGACCTCAATAGGACCCAATTAATATTTAATAAAATAACTCACATATCATTATATTTTAATTTTCCCCTACCTCTTATTCCAGTTATTTCTAAAAGTATACAATTGGAAAATGTATTCATTTTAAACCTCTCAGAGCGGTTAAGCCCTATTTAGATGGTAAGGCTGGGGCCGGAAACCTCATTGCCTGGCTGGGATGGTGGTTCCCTCAGGGCCTCGCTGTGTGCACTGTGTTAAGTTACTTAGCAGCGTTCCTAGGATTGGAAACCTCATGTAATATTGTGTGGCTTAGAATCAGCTATGTCGTAAGGTTGCTTGAGGATTTTTCACCTCATTTTTTAATTGCAGGATAAATCATGCTTGAAGAAAGAGAAAAAATGAGTTGTTCTTTCCCTCTCGTCCTGTACATCACTGTGAGCAAGATCAAGTTCACACATTGTGAGCAAGACCAAGTTAAAAAGAGAGCTTGGCTAATGCCGAGCAATTAAGAGAAGAGAAGTAACTACAGCAAACTTGACAAAATTGCTTATAAAGCTCAGGATATATTTTTCATATGGATCCACATAATCTAGGTAGAACATGTCCAGGAGACAAGGGGATCTTAAGCCAGTGCTCAGGGGAGAACATGTCTACTTGACCTAGGAGTGCATTCAAAATACAACTCATCGAAAGGAAAAACTCAAAAGACAGGAAAGATAAACCAAACGGCCTTTAAAAAGGAATACCGTATCAGAATAGAAACTTTGACCCTAAAAGATAATAATGCAGGATATGTGAACAAGAAATAAAGGCAAAGAGACAGTAATACAGACTTCTAGAAAACAGCAATGATTTACTAATCTAATCTGCAAGATATTAGAAACACTAAGAAGAAAAAATGAGCTTGTGATACCAAATAAAGCCATGATAAGCGGCATCGTGCCACCCTTAGGTGGAGAAGGTCGTATAAAGACAAAGAAGAGGTTCTCTTTGAACTGTCATCTCCATAGCGTGACTTGCTTTAGATGATAAAAGGCAACAGGTGGTATCTATGATTTAAAAAATGCCCTGAGCATTTCCATAACATCCCGTGGCAGAGGCAAAGGAATGCTTTGAACTGGGTAACAAATAACTACAGCCAATGAATTTTCTCAGAAGAAAGTATCTAATTTCCTGAAAATATCCCCAGAGTCTGCAGCAAGAGAAGAACAACATTGCCTTCTGTGCCCTTCGTATGATGCATCATCGCAAATAACGCACGAGTCCCCCTCGGCAGAGCATGATCTACAGATGTATGTCCTAAGGAGACGACGGAGCCAAGATATTTTCAGCAATTCAAGATACCGCAGGCTCTGGGATTCTCCAAGGTGATTGTTTAGCTGGGATAAAATTACTTTTCATTTGTTTGTAGCCCACAGGCCAAAGTACATGGGAAAAAAAGTACTGAGTGTTACTTGAGTTGCTTCTATTGCGCCAGGAAAAATTACATTCATTCTGCCATCGGTAGAGTGACTGGGACTTTAATATGTTTTTAAGAGTTAGGCTCTTATCCAGTGCCTTTCGGGGCTTGCCGTTATTAAAATTAGATGACTCTGAGCATTTTCTCAGAGTAGCTGCCTTTAAAAATGAGCACGAAGCAGGCAGACACAAGATGTTTTGGGGAATTCAGCATTTACTCATTATATAAACATTTATAGAATGTTTGTCCTTTGCAGGGTGTTATGCAGCATAGTGGGGAATTAAAGTAAACAGGAACAAGCCTTTCCTTCGTGGGACATCCAGTCCAGCGGGGGGGAAAGGTAAACAAACAATCAGACTTGATAAGTTCTAAAAGGAGGTTAGTGCCAGGTCCTGATGAGGTTTTGTTCAGCTGACCTTTGCACAGTGGCCCAAGGACTTCATCTAAGTTTTAGACCACTGAGCACGCACAAGGCAACTCAGCAGCTCAGAGGAGACTTCTCAGGACCAGACAAAAATAACTCAAAATGTATCTCTGACTAATATTGGCTCAAGAGTATCAGCACTGAGCATTAGCTACACTACACTACAACTGTATTAAAAATTGGTAAAATGGACCTCTTGGCCTGTACCCATTTTTCAGGTATTAACAGAAGTAAAGGTCATCCAATGACAAAGAGTAAGTATTACACAAGAGGGAAGACAGCAGGATTTTAAATAGAAAATTTTATAGTATGCAAATTATACCTTAGTGGAAACAAAAGCCATCTAAAACAAGCAAAGTCAAAATAAATAACTTAAAAAATTAAAGCACCAAAAACGCCCTCCTGCGCTGCTCGCCCTGCATTCTCACAGCACCCTTTTTCTCTGTCATGGTCCTGCTGTAGTTGGTTTTGTAGTTCCCCAGCTAGAAATTTGGCCCAGCCGAATTTACACTTATCGGAAGCATAGCTGTGGAATCTGTGAACTGGGTTAGCAAGCTCCTGCTAGTGGTGTCAGACTGTAACTCACCCCACCAAGCCTCCTGCTCCTCAGGCTTTCAGATTAGACCGGAACATCTCCGCCTCCATAACTACATGAAAAATTACGTGTGTGTATGTGTGTGTGTGTGTGTGTGTGTGTGTGTGTCAGAGAGAGAGCTGGTGAAACTGAATCAGTCTCTTGAAGAGTAATATATGTAGATTAATAGTCACTTTAATGGCTGTGGGGTGCGGAGGATAAGTAAAGAGCCCAGACTAGCCTAGATCTTGTTTTTCTCCTCCTCTAGGTATTTCTGAATCTAGGCATGCAAGCCTTTGGCCTTGTTTTTGAACAAGGAGATTTTTTTAGAGAATGCCTTTGTTTCTCTCCGTACTCTTCACACTCTTGCAGCCTTCCCCTCCTAGAGGAAGGCTTTGACCCATACCAAAGTTAAACATAAAGTCCTAAAATGTCTGCTCTTCCATGAATATCCCAACATTTCCAATGAATTTGAAAAAAACAGAGAGGGAGAGAGGGAAAGAAGGAGGGTGGAAGATAGGGAGGGGAAGAGGGAGAGAGAGAGAGAGGAACCATATTACAAGATATGAGATTGGAGACCATCTCGGAGATTGAGAGATAACCTGCCAGTGTAAGCACATCCCAACATCATATGTGAGGGAGAAAATAGAACAACTTCTCATGTAAATGTTTGCTTGCTTCAAAAATCCCCCTGTACCTTACCAGTACCTCCGGGGCTCTTAACTCTGACATTTCCCATTCACACCAGTAAGGCTGAAGTTTTCTTGTGTCACAGCTGGGCTCCTGGAGCCTACTTAGGAAGAAAGCTACAATGACTGTACTTACCCAATGCAATAACTGTCTTCCAAGAAGATATACTTTCCAGTGACTTCGACTAGTTGTCTTAATAATATTGTCCATTTCTGCTTTAACATTGTTGTGTGCGGAAGGAATCACCTTAGCTTTTTGAAGTCCCATTTTCATTTAAGTTTGGAAGTCTGTCAGAATAATTCACTTGTTAAATATGTTCCTGAATGGCCTCAGTACTGCATAGTTATCTTCATGAGAAGGGCGGGCACAGGAGAAGGAAGCAAAGAAGGGATGAGAGGGACCCACTTTAGTAACTTTCTCAAAAAAAGAAACTGAAGTAGTCTTTTACAGTATTGTCCTCCTCATAAAAAAATATGAAACTGGGGTTGGGGGTTTAGCTCAGTTGTAGAGCTCTTGCCTAGCAAGCACAAAGCCCTGAGTTCAATCCCCAGCAGCCGCCCCCTCAAAAAAAAGTATGAAACTGTGTCAAGGTAGTTTGCACAGTAGAAAAAAGGGAAGCCCTCCTTAATCACTGTAGGAAGCATGTTTGCCTTTTGAGAAAGCCTCCCAAAATGTTCTGTCTGAGATACCCTACTGCAGTGTCCATAGGGAAAGACTCGAGTCCTACATTCAGGTTGACTGTGTTCAAAATCAACCCCTCATTTCAGCCAAATGACCTTATACAAATCACTAAGACTCTCCAATACTCAGCTTCTCCATGTATGAACTGAGTGGGAAAATAAACCATACTCATCTCATAGAATTATACTGAGGTTTAAATGGAATTATCTATCTGCACTTAGAATATTGCCCCATGGCACAAAATAATGCTTGATAAGCACTAGCTAGAGCTACCGAGGAAAGGAAAAAGTAAAGTTTAGCAGTATCCATCCCTCTTTAAGCAAAGCAGAAGATTTGAAAAAAGTAAAAGGAAGCTACATGAGAAGGGCCAGAGGGAAAGGGCATCTGGCTCATTTATATAATTGCCTGCAGCCCACCGCCACTACCTCTGAGGACCTCTTCCGCTCTGATCCCCAAGAACACTCACAGTATCTGCAGAGTCTCAGTGGATTCCGCATCTAGTTTGGGAAACAATGACCCAGAAAATAAAATCAAAGGCAGCAGCTTCAGTATCAGAAACATTTCTCAAAGTCTGAAGTTTTACTTTCTGCCAGAGTCATCTTTTTCATATTACTGTGACACAACTTTGGTGTACCAATCTTTTATCAGGATATTTCAAAGGTACTTTCTTGCTATGCTAATACAATACAATGTGTCAATGTTTTCATAGGCTATGTGCCTTGACTGAACCATTTAATGAAACTGAAAATTTTGCGTATATAAATATTTTAAGGATATTTTCATAGGCCTGATTAAGAATTTTTGGAAAAATGAATGTTTTATAGCTAAGAGTTCACCCATATAGAAAGGAAAATTAAATAATTCAGTAAACCAATGGCATATTCTATTTTTAAAAAGTGATTCACCCTGTCATGGCCCTATCCACAACCTTTGATATGCACCCCAATCCAAAGAAAGAATATTTCATAATATAAATTCAGAGTGCTATCTCTAAAAATTTCACCATGCTACTTCAATGTCTGGAGATTTTGCAGAATCTGAACAAAACCAGAAATGAAGAAGTTTTCTAGGCTACTGAATAGCTCATGATAAAACTGTTAACCTAATTTCTCAAAAGCTCATTAATACATAAATACAGACCCATCATTTCAGGTTAGTGTGAGCCAAACCACCAAAAACAGCAACAACACAAACATTGCTATCAAGAGAAACAGACTGCGTTAGAACAATGAAAGAGGCGAAGAACATTTTATATTGCTGTGTCTTATTACAAAAGGTTCCAGCAAAACTTAAGTTCTTGTATTATCTATATATTCCCCCAATTTCATTAAAGTAATCCCCTTCATCTTTGCTATAAACCTCAAAGCTTTTCAAATAAAATCAAATAGAGAAAACACTTAAAGCTGCAGACGTTTCAAATTAACTGCTTAGCATTTATATAGTGTGTACTACAAGCCAAGCACTGAGGCCTTAAATCGCGGCTTAATATTTTCAACTCCTCCGAAAGTAATGAAGGTCCTCCAGAAAAAAACAAATTTCTTCATGAGTAAACTTTCAACTCCAGAGCATAGCATTTCCCAGAAAGCACACATTCTCATTTTTGAAAATCTGTGTGGGTACAATTTGGCCCCTTCCTCTGGGTAGCAGGTCAGGGCTTCATTCTGCTCCTCTTTCCACTTGCCAACAAGTATCTTGGCTCTATTTCTGTAGCATGTGATCGGATCCTTCGTGGCTTTAGTAAAGGAAATAAATCAGTGACTAAAGCCTAAATGTATTTAAAGTAAAACTGCTCGTTAAGTATAGAACAGCACAGATTTTGCTTCATAACCATGGAGTGCTCGAATTTCCTCTAAAGAAAATTACCAAAGTGCCCCTTCACCTTAATGAAAACTCATCAGCACATGATGCCCTTGAGAAATTAGAAAGTTACATTCTGTAGTCAAAAAGCAAACTTGGAGTTGTCCTTCAATTTGATACATGTGTCAGGTTCTGTCCACGTTCACAAGAAGCTGCCTGATGAAGTCCTTTGAGGGCAGGGACTGGGTCTGCTTTACTCACTGCTGCATGCTCAGAGCACATCATGGTGCCATTTGATGAGTACCATTAAAATCTTAAAATGGGCAAAGTTCAAAGTTTCAAGGTTTGGTTTAACCTCTAATTTCAGTATGGAATCCTCAACATGTACAAATTGTGAACGGAAGAAGAAACACACTGAAAGACATGGCTCACAGCTTGAGGAAAATCTCCTCCCACAGGTTTCAAGGGTAGCAGTAGAAGCAAATTTCCACTGTGGTTGTGGTGACTACATTTCTTCCAACAAAAAACTGCACCTTTATATTCCATTGCATCACAGGCACCCACAAGGCACATCTCTTTCACCGACTTGACGCATATGCTCTTTATAAAAAAAAAAAAAAAGCTTCTATTCTCTCTGCTCTACAAACAGAAAAGTCACACTTACAAACAGAACAAATGACTCCAAACAGCCACACACACACACACACACACACACACACACACACACACACAGAAAAAAGCTACAGTAAGCACAGCTTGTGTTAGGGCATAAAGACTACTCAATGGCTAAAGGACAGTCTCTCAACGAACAGTTTCAGAGAAACTTAATATCTACATGCAAAAGAATGAAGTTGGATCTTTACACCATAGGAAAACCTCGAAATGAATTAAAGACCTAAAAGTAAAACCTAAAATGGTCTCAAATCATGGGAAACAAAATGAGGACACATCATGACACTGAATTTGACAATGACTTCTTGGATATGACACCAAAAGCACAAGCAGCAAAACCAAAAATAGACAAATAGTATCAAACTTAGAAGCATGTACAGCTAATAAAATACTCAAGAGTAGAAAGGCAGCATACAGAATGGGGAAAAAATTGCAAATCATGGAGCCAATGAAACATTAATATCTAGAATATATAAAGAATTCCTATATATCAACAACCAAACAAAAGCAATTTTTAAAATGGTCTTTAAAAGACAGTTCTCTTAGGAAGTTATACAAATTGCCAAGAACAATATGAAAAGAACTTAGACATTAATCATTAGAAAAATGCAAATGAAACCACAATGAGATGTCACCACACCTCCACCTAGAGTAGCTAGTATGAAAATACAGAAAAGAATAAATGTTGGTGGAAACAGAGAGAAATGAGAAGCTGTATGCACTCTTTGTGGGAATATAAATTAATACAGTGTGCAAACAGAATGGTGGTGCCTCAAAAAATTAAAAGCAGAATGATCGATGATTCAACAATTCTACTTTTATAATATATACTCAAGATAAATGGAAACAAAATCTTGAAGATGTATTTGAGTTCCCATGTTTATTGCAGCATTATGTATATAGCCAAGAAATGGAAGCAATCCAAGTGTTCATCGGTGGACAAAAAAACAAATAAGGTCTGGTATAGACGTACATTGAAATATCATTCGGTTTTGAAAAGGAAGAAATCCTGCCGCATGCTACGACATGAATGAACCTTGAGGGTATTGTGGTGAATGAAATAAGCCAGCCAGAAAAGGCAAAGACTGTATGATTCCACTTAAACAAAGTATCTGAACTAGTCAAATTCACAGAAAGTGAAACAGTGGTTGTCAGGGACTGTGGGGAGATAGTAATAGGGACTTGTTGTCTGTGGAGACATAAGACCCCCTTCTCCAGTCCTGCTTCTCCTCCAGTCTCCCAAGCTTGAGGTACACATGATAACAGAACTCACATCAACAGGATGGTGAGGAAGAAGCTAGTGAAAAAAGAGAGGGGATGGGTGTGACCAAAGACACAGAAAAATCCAAAGAGACTACGAGACTCAGAAAGACAATGGCCTTTCATTAGGAAAAAAATGAACTTGGAAAAGACCTTCCACTTTTTTCAGCACAGAAAATGACACACCAGAGCAGGAGTGCCATCTTTACCATAAAATACAATTTGCCAGAGTTTGTTATTCAGTAGTCATGTTTTCAATCATTATGATACTTTTGTTATTTAGACGCTTTTTTAAGATCTGCATAAATACCCTGTCACCTATTGCAAATACTAGTCTTATTATCATTAATGTTTGTTTTGTTTTTAACTGTGTAGACATTATTTGGATCTATAGTACTGCACAGTAATTGAAAACTGCTCATAAAATGCTTCAGGATGTCATTGAGGAATACAGTTTAAGGGTTTTTCTGCTGATTCTAAGCCAGAATTTAATCACAAAGCTAATAGGTAAATTTTACAAAACCCTTCGTTGTTATTCTCTGTAGAGACGGTGAACAATGAATCTCTCTAGAAAGTATGGCCCGTGTTGAAACCTTTTAAAGAGGAGTTACTGTCGTCAAACATAAAGCCAAGGGAGGAAAAAAATGAATGTACAAGAGCAATATTAATGATGTGGTTGTCTTAAAAAAATAGGAACACATGTGCCACATATACAAAGAATTACTTTCCAGGCTACACCCAAGATATATTACCCAGCTGCTCCAGAGCTGTGCCCTCACTCGGCGCTCACTCCTGCTCCTCACCCTGCGCAGGCCAGGCGTTACTAATCGCACTTAGGAATGATGTAACAATCTCAAAGAGACTTACTCAAGGATATTCTCTTTTAGGCAAACTTTGTTGCATTCTTGTCCTTCCTACCAGCACATCTGCCATGGTACATCACAATTGTTGTGTCATTCTGAGGGCTTACCAAAAAAAAAAAAAAAAAAAAAAAAAAAAAAAAAAACCTATAGTAGTTAGCATTTGTTTTTCAATAAAACATTAAAAGTTGGAACCACTGTTCTCACCGGCCTCTTCTGGCTAGTTATAAAGATATGCTGGCCACTCCCAGGATCCAAATTTCTCAAAATCTGAGAACAAGTTTTAATGGTGTCTAACAATCTTCAGATAAGGAAGGTAACACTGAAAAGCTTTAAAATATTTTAATTTCCTCTTCTAATGGAAATATATTAATACCCCATATTTTGGGCCATGGAGGCAATTGCTTTTCTAATATTTCTGCTCTCGAATAAGATAGTTATAAATACTCAAAGAACTGCTATGAGGAAAAGCAGCTATTGTTCACTCCTCAGCTAAAATATACTTTAATAGAGATTGGCTAACTATTGCAGGAACATTCACTTTGGGACTTACCAGGTCAATTTAGAGTATTTTATACAAAGCTGTTAAAAACATTGCCCGGGCTTCCTCCCTAAATTCTGGTTTCTAATGTCTTCAAATTCTGCAGATTGCTCTACCAAGAAAGCTAGAAAGAGATGAAAATCTAATTCTATCTTTTTAACTGCTAATGTTGGGTCTTAGTTTTCTCTTGCGGAATTATCATCTTTCTTTGGTTCAACCCTCACCTGACCCCTCAGAAAAACCCTGTTTTATACATTTTTTTTTTTTACTGTGACAACTCACAGCGTTGTTCTCCTCTGATGTGACCTGTATAGTTTCCGCTGTACTGATTCTGTCTCAACTACTTTCTACTAGAATTATTGGATCCTTGTCTGTGCCTCACCCTCCATGCCTTCTCCAACCCTCTCCAATGAGAGGGATGCTACTAGTGAGCAATTAGTCTGGTATGTGTTGCCTCATTCAATGCCACATTTTGCTACACTAAATTATTCCCAGCTTCTGTCTACCTATCACTTTGATATTTCTCTTTAGAACTGAATCTGTCTACACCTCGAGAACATAGAATTGCTACCAAGGGTCATAAAGTCTACAAGCTGGCTCTGTCTTCCCGGGGGGTTTCTTTGCCCCCTACAGAAACGGAGTTACTGAAAATTAAAACAGCTGCAATAAAACTCAGTGGATGAGTTCAACAACAGAAAGGAGGGGACAGAGAAAAGAATCAGTAAAGTGTAAGATAGAACAATATATTACTCACTCTGAACAACAGATGGAAAATAGACTGAGAAAAACTCAAGGGTTTGTGGGACTACAGCAAAAGATCTACTTTCCTAATCCTCAGAATCATAAAAGGAAAGAAGAAGAGAGGTGGGCTGGAAAAGAGCTCAAAGAAATAATGCCCAAAAATTCCTCGAACTCGATTTAAAAAATAAACCTACATGTTCAAATGATAAGTGATCTTCAAGCAGGATAAACCTACGGAAATCCTTACCAAGATTTACCAGTCAAACTTTTGAGAAATTAAGACACAAATATTTTGAAAACAAGAAATGATAGCAGTTAGCTTTTTGCTGCCATGACAAACCACCTGACATAACATAAAGGAGCAGAAATTTATTTTGGCTCATAGTTTCAGGGGTTTCAGTCCATGGTCCCTCAGTACCATTGTTTTAAGAGACTTTAGGGAGGCACAATATGGAGGAGCACATGATGGATCAAAGATGTTCATGGCAACTGGAAAGCAAAGCGAGAGCACAGAGGGACTGGGGTCCCAATATTCTCTCCTACAACACACCTCCAGTGATGAAATTTTACTTCCTTCTGCTAGGCCTACCACCTATAAATTCTGCCCCTTCTTTCAACAGTGCCACCTGCTGGTTACCTGAAGCCCATACCATATGGCCTTTGAAGCACATGTAAGATCCAAATCATAATGGCACTTTTCCTACAAAGTCCATTTCTCTCCAGAAACTGTGGAGGCCAGAATAAAGCAGTACATTTCACAGATGATGAAAGAAAAGAACTGCCAGCCAAGAATATTATATCCATTTAAAATATATTTCAAGAATGAAAAAGAAATTAAGACATTCTCAGATGAATTAAAATAAAAGAGTTTGTTACAGGCAAGCCTATTCTAAAACAGTGACTAAAGAGAGCTCTGTAAATAAGAAATGAAAAAAGAAAATGTTCAACTTCAGGAAGGAGGAAAGAATAAGGTAAGCAAATATTTAAGTACAATTAATTTTCTTCTCTTGAGTTTGAAAAAAGGTTTTTAAGACTGTTTGATGTAATTCAAAATGTATGTAGAGGTAATAGTTCATAAAAATTTAATACAGTACAAACATGTCATAAATAAGGGAGGTTTAAGGCATTTTCCATACTTCAGTTGAACTAATAAAATGGTGAAGACAGTGATGTTCACCAGTTCCCAGGATTAAGACACGTATATCTTTGAGAAGTTATCATTCTACCCATCGCCAAACAAAACCCACCAGATGCAAGGAATATATCTAATGAAAAATGCACTACATTTTATGGAACGAAACATTTTTTAAAATCATAAAAGACTCGAATAAATAAGTAGTTATACCATGTTTAAGTATAAGAAACAGTATTACAAAGATGTTACATTTCTTCAGATAATCTATTTTTCATGAAATTTAGCAAGTGGCCTTAAAATCCATCTGGAGTACCAAAGGTAAAGAGCACCCATCCAAAGTAATTTTGAAATAAAATAAGGTCAAGGAATTTGCCTTATCATATAAAAATATTTATTTAAAACTATATTAATTATAATACAGTGGTATAGATGGCAATAGACAACCAAAATAGAAGAGCCAGTACAAGAACTGGCTTGCATGTAAACTTGAAATAAGACATGAGTGGCATATTCCAATAAATAAGTCAAGAAAGGATAGATGATTCAATAATATATATCTATTAAATAATATATATTATTTATATATTATAATATATCTCTATTAAATTTTAATAGCTCCCTAACATATAAGAACAAAATTGTAAAAAGTTTAAAAACCAGATACTTAATAAATATCTCTAATGAAGCTAATTGTCTTTATAGATGCCCAAGAATAGGTAAAATTCATCGACAATGGTAAAAATTAGAAAGTAGTAGAGGATTCAAAGAACTGATGTAAAAAACAATTTAAAATAACTTTCTGAAGCTACAAAAATGTTCTTCTTTTTATTTTGATTTGAGTTGTAGTTGCCCAGGTGTATACAATTTTCAAATACCATTGAATTGTACACTCACCATCTGTGCATTTATTACACATAAATTATAATAATTAAAAATCCCAAAATCATTAGATACGAATAAACCAGGTGCGGTGGCACACACACCTATAATCCCAACACTTAGGAGGCTGAGACAGGAGGAACGTGAATTCAAGACCAGTCTGGGATATGTATGTTTTTTTCTGAAAAAATCAAATAGAAAAATTTGCAAGTATAGAAAGAAGAAAATCTGTTTAGAATTTTCACAGCATTAATATAAAAAGGGAGTGTGTGTGTGTGTGTGTGTGTGTGTGTGTGTGTGTGTGAAATTTTTGGAAGATAACATACAATTCATTATTGCCTAAGTAGTGGCTGATTTTAAAAAAAGAGAGAGACCCATTGTGGCTGGGAAACTTCTCACTATATTCCCTTTGTTTTGTTTAAATGTTTTACTATGTGTAAGATGGTAGATACCATCAACTTGAAGCTGTATTTCTTAGCAATATATGGCAGTTCTGCTACTGAAAAAAAAAGGAAGTTGAGTTTTCCAAAGATGCTTCTCTCAAATTTATTATAACTGCAGGTAGCAGTAAATGATTTAGAGACACTCATCAGAAAAACCAAGGAGTTTGTGAAACCATGTTAAACAAATCTTTATCTGCCATAAAGCCGGTAAAAGATGAAAGGGAAAATACAAACTCAGCATTCGAGGAAGTTATGCAGTACACTTTAGATTTACATTCTCGTGAAAGATGGAAAAGAAAAGCTGTCACTCATGTAAAGAAAATCAATAAATATTACTTCTTTTATGTACATTTTACTAAGCTACTCCAGTCTGAAAAAAAAGAAATTGTTTCCGGGAGTTTGTAGTTCTAGGGCCTCTAAAAACAAATTTATTTTATTAGTGTCACTCAAACAGCCTTAGAAGATATGCCAGTAGGAGAATTACAATAAAACTCCAAACTTCAGATATTATTTATTATCTACAATTTTGTTGACTGAACCACATAGGAAATATATGAAAAGGAAAAATGTAAGATTGCACCAAGGTCTAAAGTCTTTTAGACACAGACAGGAAAATGTTTATATTTCTGATAGGCCAAAAGAATACAAAGTCCAATCCGACGATATACCTGGGTGGGCCACATAGTGCTTGAATTAGATACAAGAATTGTATGCCTTGTAATTCGAGTTCGGTGGATAGAGGTGTGAGAGCACCCTACATGGGAGTCAATGATTATGCCATTGTGACAGTAAAGGTGGCCAAGAAAAATTCAATCAAGTCTGGACTAAAAATCTCTGGTTGTCATACAAATTCAGATGAGAAGCTGTTCCGAATGACTTGAGGTAAAATCATTGTTGCCTTATTGAATAAGCATTTTATAACATTGTGAATATCCAAATTAAGAATAAAAATATTTAAAATAATCATATTGGTATTCTCCATGACTTCTCATATTTCTGCACAGCATATTAACATAGGCCTATATACTACATTCTCTTTCCAAAGATGTTTGTAAAACTAACAGTCTAGTTGTAAAACTAACAGAGACAGTATTGGCCTCCAAAGCAAAGGGCAGGAGAATTCACTGGTCATTATGAAAAATTTGGATTCCCTTGGAGTCCATTTCTATGCCCACTTGTTATGGTCTGTGCCTAGATGTCCCCCCAAAGCCTCATGTAGTCATAGAGGTGGCTGGATCTAGAGTGTATGATTACTAAACCAGTCCACTAATTGGTTTGGCATAGCTCTGCTGGGATCAAAAATATGATGCTAGGATTAAGGGTATTAGGATTAAGGGTGGGAGTGCTACCCACTCTAAACCCAGGTAGCCTGGATAAGAGATAAGGGATGAAAGAGGCTTGTCTTTTCCCCCTTTTGCCCTTCTTGCTTGCCTTGCTGCCTTCTGCCTGTCTACCATGCCACCCTGCCTTGGATCCAGCTGATTGTGGACTGAAACCTCTACAAACTGTAAGCCAAACAAACCTTTCTTCCCTTAACTTTGGGTGTTGGGTATTTTGTCTCAGCAATGAGAGAAAAGTAACTACTGCACCACTGTACATAGAGGTAACATTGCACTACTAATTGCAGCCCATGGAATGAGTGGCAAAATCAGTTGCTTTGGAGTCCCAGTTAAAATATATCTAAATGCCCAGTAAACAAATGCTAAATAAGTAGCTGTAAAATGATAAGATTTAGAGATTTTTATCCCAAGTAGCCCACATAAACTGACAACCTTGAAATATTTCTAATAGCAACATAGTAAATTATATTCCTAGAAGAGGATTCACACACACACACACACACACACACACACACACACACACAGCCTATAAAATAAAGATCTTGAAGCCAATTTACTTCTTAGTGTCTTAATACACAATTCCTAGAAATCCCTAAACTCCTAAACATGTTATTGTCAATCAAATAAATTTCAATAGCAATATGGTTGATGGCGTAGGAAGAATACTAAATTATCTTTTAGTATCTCTTATTTTAACCTTAGGGAAAATATTCAGTTAAAGAGGTTTTCCCTAAATATTGAGGTGTGTAGTCTTTTTTGAAATTACTCAGCAATTAAGGCTTCATATCCTGTTAAAGGATTTGGAGGCAGCAAATGGGTGAGAATGGAAAGAGGCTAAAAGAAGTTCAGTAGTGCAAATGCCTGATCCTGATTGGGATGGATGGTGGAGAGTGTACAGAGAGCAGGGACTGTCTAAATTCTAATAGGCTCGATTAATCTCTATAGTTACCCTGATTACCTACTGCAAATGTAGGACCCATTATAACTTACTTCTCCCTTATCTGCAATCTTCGCATGTCAAATTTCTACAAATTTTCTTAAACTACTTGCATACCGATTCTACCTGGCCTTTGGTATCTGCCTCTATAAAGAAAGCAAACTGTTTATACTCACATCAGTACTTCTGGTCATGAAATCTTGGGGGGTTTCTTTCTCCTAACAAGTCTTTTGACACCAGCTTAGTGTCTTATAATTCAATTCAATTCTGACACTCTCTACATGCAATTAGCATCAGCTCTCACAGTGCCAGAAGACTGACCTATCCCCACCTTCAGACACCAATTTCAAATTCAGGTTGTTAACTGTGCTGCTGACTGACCAGCTATAAACTGAAAGGTCCCATAACCACCTTCTTGGGTTTGATAACGTGCTAGAATGGAGCACGGAACTTGGAAGACTCTTCATTTGCCATATTGCTGTTATGACAAAACAATATAATGCAGGAACACCCAGATGAAAGAGTTGCAGAGGGCAAGGCATGGGGAAAGGGGCGCAGAGCTTCCATGTCCTCTCCAAAAGGACCAACTTCCCAGCCTCTCTCTGTGCTCAGCAACGCAGAAGCTCCCCAGTTCCATAATTTATGGATTTTTTGTATACTGCAAAATTACAAAGGAGTGATCAATTAAGTAAAGCACTGGCCATTGGTACTTAACTCCCAGCCTATCTCCTTGTCCCAGGAGCTAGGGGAAGTTCTAACCTTCTGATTACATGGTTGTTCCTGTGGCAATCAGCCCCTATCCCAAAGCTATCCAGGATCCCCAGCTCTCAGTTATCTGAGTAGCAGGCAAAATAATGCAAAACTTCAGATACTCCAAGGGTTATAGGGTCTTTGTATTAGGAAGCAGGGGCAGAGACCAGTTTGTTTCTTATCATGTGATTCTACCTCTTTCAAACTCCTTTTGGACCAAAACCTCCAGAAGTATATTTTCTATAGTCTAAGAACTTGCATGTTATTAATTAGTAAATATATATAGATATAGGTATATCACTTTTCTGCCTAAAGTAAAGGCTTTCAAACAAGAAAGTCTATCACTGGACTATATTCACTTATCAGGAGAGGCGATATTGTATTTACAGACTAAAGGTCATAGAAACCTTTATCTGCATCCTTTCCTAATGCTGGATAATTCGTACCATCAGCCTCTAAATTTTCATTACCTAACCTCATATTTTAAGATTTCACTTTTAAGAGTTGAGAATACTCCTCACAAGAAATTCTTCCCTGAAAACTAAATAATTTCTGCAACCAAAAGACAAAATCAAACTTCACTAAACTATTGTGTCATGAAATGATAAGGGCAAATCACTTACTTTGTGATATTTATGACCACAAACTTCAGGAAATTCTGATGATGTATCTTCTCCTGCCCTTTTCTACAGCCTGCGGCTCCTGACTTCCTACATGCGCCCATTTTTACAATTAGAAAAACTGAACTTTTCATCTCTAAGGGGAATGATGGATCCAAGAAATACCCTTTAGCTCATCCTTCAGAATTCCCACAGTTAGGGAAAATTCTCTCCTCCAATCCAAACCTCTTTTCAGATCTATTCCCACCATCTGCTTCCACCGTACCACGGGGAGGAAATAAATCACTGGGCAGGTATCTTCGTGGCTGCCACGACGCCTCTCTTGTCATTAAATCAATCCCCACTAGCTTTTGGCTTTTAGCCACATAAAGTTAACTTCTTTTCTACTGTCTCCATGACAATTGCTTCTAAAAACTGAAATGGTAATAGATTGATTTCATATTCTACATGACCAATCTAGAGGTCCTCCAGCACCCTTTCTCTCTCCCTAATATTCAGTGATAACATCTAGTATTTTTTTTAATTCAAGTTAGCAATACTCAGTATGGCCTCCCTTCCAGACACCAGATCATTCAGGAACATAAAGCACATCTATAAACCTCTAGCACCACCTGCTCTCTGAAAGGAGAGGAGAGTGCAGTGTAGTTACCAGGAGTTAACAGTCCAGTTAACAGGATTCTCACCCTCCAGAGGCTTTAAATTGACACACAAATTTTCATTTCATCGAAATCATATAGCAAGTTATTGACAACGCAAGTAGTATAACCCTGGCTTCCTGATTATTTGGGCAAGGAAAGTCTGATTTACTTTATATTTTGATTCATTTGGAATTCAGATAAACAGGAAATCAGTTTATCTGAGTGGTAATCATTTCCAAATATGCCTACTTGTTTTTAATTGCATTCCTTCAGAAGAGTATCCTTTTATTTCATTTGTATGATGGATATTTATTAAAAGGTCTTGACTCCATGTAATCCACCCCAGGAAGTTACCAATTCTCTCCTCAGCATTTAGTGAGCCTGCGTATTTTTGACAAAGGAGTTAATATGCACAGGACAGAGTCTTATGAGTATATATTGTGTTATGTAATAATTACATTCATCTTGGGGAACTGGTACATATACACATTGCATCCTAGTCTCCCTCAAGCACTCCCTCTCACTCCAAAAGGAACACAGATGGGTAAACAAATAATCACCTCTGCAAGATGAAAATGAAGTAAAAGAAAATGAAGTAAAATGCAGGACAATAAAAGCAGAAAAAATT
Organism: Hystrix brachyura; assembly: GCA_016801275.1. NCBI lineage: Eukaryota > Metazoa > Chordata > Mammalia > Rodentia > Hystricidae > Hystrix > Hystrix brachyura. Next base: position 171,879 of record QZML01000478.1, read on the forward strand.
ACTAGCTCTGTTTGCACGGGGAGGAAGAGAGATATAGGCTCTTTTTTAACGATATTTGTGCTAAACTTTAAAGAATGCTTGGAAATTTGCTGCATAGTCATGGGAAAGAATGGTCCAAACACAAGGATACCACATCCATATGCGAGAAGACACGAAAAAACAAACTGTGTTTCTTTGGATGCAAGTATTGGAGATTTTAAGTTCATAGGGTATAAGGGGAAATACTTCAGGATGTATTCCATAGCTAACAAAAATATCATTGATATTCATAGGAAATCGTTGCCAGCAAGAAGAGGCAATACTATGTAAAACTACATGGACTATGCTAAAACAAAAGAGCAAGAAATAAAAATAGTAAATAAATATTAATTATATCTGTGCCTTGCATTCTCTTTCCTTTTCTGTCCTACTCCCCTAAGTACATTAAATATCCTGTGGTGTTCCTAGTGGTGACCTAGCTGTCAAATACCACTAAAAGTTAGCCAAAGTTGAGCAGAAAAATGAGGAAAAATTAAATGCCTCTTTCTAGAAGTACACTGAAATACAAATCACTTTTGAAGTGTGGGCATTGTTTCTGCCTTAAAAGTTTTATGTCAGGAAGTTAATCTTTTTAAAAAGGTAAAGAAAGTAAAGATAAATGGGATTTTCTTTCTTAATTTAAAGAGAAGAGAGGTTGGGGATTTAGCTCAGTGGTAGAATGTTTGTGTGGCAAGCACAAGGCCCTGAGTTTGATCCCCAGCACCAAAATAAATAAATAAAGAGTAAATGAGATGAAGAGATGCTTCAGTTCCATCTTCAACTCTGTGACTTTACATTCCTGACAAAAAAGATTGGGGAGTCTGGATGAGTTACTTTTCCTGTGGTTACAGTCTTCAGTGAATAACGAAGAATCAAGGAAAGAAAGGTGCACTATTTACTCGAAGCAGTGCGTTGGTAAGAATTTTTCATAACTCTGCAGGGTTTCATCCCCAGGGCTGTGGCAAGCTGATAAACCATCACACAACTTCTAGGTTTTAAAGACTGGAGGAAGGAGCAACACTCAGTATTGCTGAAACTCAGTAATTAACTTCACAGAAATATGTCCAATCTTCTCATTATTTTGTCCAGTCCATAAACTAAGAAAGAAATGACCGCCATCTTGTTGCCACAGATATCAGGCACCACAGACTTGGTTCATTCCTGTGGTTTATTTGTGTCTTCACTTGTCCCTGTTTATCTGATCACAACACTCATATCTAAACAATGAATAAACATAGAACCTAATAAACTGTAAAGCATAAGCCACAAGCAAATACTGAACATGATACTTTGAAAACAGGACACGATGAAAACCATTTGAATAAAGCTGCATTTCACTATGAGTTAAGAAGTAGGGACAAAATGTGTTCAAAGAAAAGTGAGGACTATACAGGATTGTGCAAGTACACAGCATCTATTCATTTGTTGAGTCATACGGACCAAGTTTCTCATCAGCTTGCTAGACTTCGGTTAACCTAGTCAGGTTTAGTGTGTCAGGTCTTGAGTAATCCAGATTCGATTTTAACTTTTCAAGACCAAAAGCCATTCTTCTGGGTGGTGACAAACTGGGGTTGGGGGGTGCAAACCTTTTGTGACGCGCTGGATAATGAATGGCCTCACGGAGACCCGTGCCCTAAGCCCTAAAGCCTATAAGTAAGTTACCTTACATAGCAGAAGAGGCTCTGCAAGTGTGATTAAATTAAAGATCTTGAGATGAGAAGGTTATTCTGGGTTATCTGCTTGGGTTCAGATAATCACAATGGGAGTCTTTCTCTGAGGGAGACAAAGATCAGAGCGAGAGTGGAGTTGTGACAAGGGAAGCAGAGGCTGCAGTGATGCACTCTTGGGTGGAGGAAAGGTCAGGAGCCGAGGAACACAGGTGGCTCCTGGAAGCTGTAAAGGACAGCGAAACATGTCCTTTCCAAGACTTGCCAGGAAGCCGGGCAGTTCTGTACACCCTTGATTTTAGACTATGAAACCCTCATGGACGTCTGACCTCCAGAAACATAATAAATTTGTGATGTCTTAAGCCAGTAAAGTGTGTGACAATTTGGCAGAGCAGCAATAGGAAGCTAATGCCTTCTCATATCTTATCCAGCTACTGACAAGGACCTTAATACCAAGAGTCCGCTGTGCCTTGGGCTGGTACCAAACAGAACCAGAATAAACACAAAGCAGAAAACAAGAAAAGGTGTTACCAGACATAACTTGGAACTTTCTAAGAAACATGAGAAGCTAGGGAGGCAGAACCATAGCGAACAAAAGACAGGATAGTCCCAGGTGAGGTAGAGGGGAGGGCAGGGGCAGTACTGGTGAGGCCCTGAAGATCAAACTACATGATTTAGACTTTATCTTCTGTTCATGAGGAAAACCATTGAAGTATGTTGTGAGTAGTGAGTGACATGATATATTCCACATTTTTAAGACATCACTCTGGCTGCAGGGTGAAGAATGGATTAAATAGTGAAAATTGAAAGTGTAAAGCCATACAGAGGCTCCTCAATAGTCAAAGTGAGAGATAATGGTGGCTTGTATATGAACGCAGAGAAAGAAGTGAGAATAAATTCTGAAGATGGAACCCGGAGGACTTGGTGGGACATACGGAAAGAGAATTGAAGGGCTCCATATGTTTGTGGTATGAAAGGCTGAGAGATTGGCTACACTATTCACTCAGATTGGAAAGATCCAGAGAGGACAGTTTAACAAAAGCAGAGAATAGAGTTCTGTGGGCATGTTAAAAATTAAGAAGCTCTTGAGAAATTTAAGTGATGATACAAAATAAAGAGCTAAACATGAATGGGAGATGTGCAAAGTTGGAATTGACAGAAACAAATGCTACCTTCTCTTCTGATATTTTTCCAAAGTCATTTCTGAAGGGATCTGATTGCTGCTATTCTGAGCTGAACAGAGATCAAGTTAAATTCCCCCCACTCCTGTGCTTGCTTACCTGCTATAAATGTATAATCATGGCTTGAGAAGGCCAGTGGCCATAACTACAATCCGTAATTCCCAATCATTGTTCAGTCCTGTCCCTGACAAACAAATTGCAACTCCCTCTATGTTCTCAAGCCCTGATCTGGGCAGACAGCCACAGCTCCTTGGTACTGACCGCTCCCCTGGACAGTCCCATTGTGAATTTTCCTTCCGCACCCGCCTTTTTCACTCACAAGCCTATTAAAGACTGCACAGCCTGCACAAGAGGAGTCAGTCTGGTCTCTGGTGCCAGAAAGGTCCCTCTCAGGCTGGTTCTGAAATAAACCGGTCCTGTGAGCTTGTACCTCTGTTTCTTCTCCTTTTTCCTAACAATTTCAATAAAGCACTTTTACTAGTTAGAAAGTACATTCATTTCTGTTTTGAATGCCTCTGTATCTGAATTTCTACTAAATTTTAAACTTAAGGCCAGGATAAATGTTTCATGCATCTTTGGAATTTACAATGATCTTAATAAAGCAGGAACGTGTTTCTTTGAATTCACCTAAATACAAATTATTTTCCATTTTTTAGAAGGAATTGAAAGAAAAATAATTTAACATTTCTAGTTATGTCAAAACAAGCACAGTCATTTTTATTTCACTACATCTTTCCATCTTCTTTATACACTGTCTTGAAAATGAGAATTTAAAGTACAGTTTTCACTCAAAGACTTAAGGTGAATTAGCACCACATGCATCCATCCAGAGGCGTCTATTCTTCTTTCTTTCCTTGAACAAGGAGAGACTTCCAATAATAGGAATACAATGCTGAACTCTCCTTCCAAATGTCTATGTGATCCAACAAGCAAATTGATTTGTCTGTGTGTAGCATCTGCTGATTTTGCAATGTTATTAGAGGTGGTGGATTATCAGCTAGTCTTTCTTTTAGAAACAAGAGAGGTCAGCAATTTTTCAATTCTGAAATCTTAGCCAAGACCTTACTTGTCCTTTTAAAAATAAGATGAGAAGATACTGCATAATCCTCCTCGTTAAGAGTCTCTTTACTGAACTATGGGACTATGGAGAAGTACAGAAGGGCACTTACTCATTGTTGGTGTCTCAACTGCAGCTATGAAGCAAAAATATCTAGGATTTTGAAATAAAAGAGAAATGGATATCTCAATGACAGTGCTTGATGCTTGAAAATGTAATACTGGGCTGGGGATTTAGCTTCATGGTTAGAGTGCTTGCCTTGCAAGCACAAGGCCCTGACTTCAATCCCCAGCACCAAAAAAAAGAAAAAGAAAAAGAAAGAAAGAAAATGTAATACCTAGAAACAAAGTTTCTCAAAGTGTTCCAATCTATTCAGCAATAACTTTTTTCTAAATAAAGGAAAATAGCCAATATGATGAGTTTTTTTTTCTTCTTCTTCTTCTTTCTTTCAGTAAGGGGAAAATTTAAAAGTTAAGAAGAAAGCAGTCATTCTACCAGTTTTGCCTGCCGGATTTCAATCCAAAAACTGTTTTTAAGTCTATTTCTTAATCTGTAAGTACAATTATTAAATCAAACAAAGTATTTTCTACTTGGAAATCAAGCAACAATATTAATTGATTTCCTATATGGTCTTACCTGGACGAAAGGGAAAACACTCCAGCCCATTTGATTTATAGTACTTGTTTATTATTTTTGTGAAAAGGATTCTCTGTCTTCCACAGTTGAAAACCTAAATGGCAGAGGAATTTATTTTAATTATATTACTAAATATTTACCATTGCATTACCTACAAGTGTGTGCTTTATAAATTCTAGGTGTAAGAATTTTTTAACAAATGACAACAAGTCATTACTGCATTACATCATCACAGGCATTAAAAGTGATACTTCAGAAAGCATCTCCAGCTGAAAGTTCTGGATAGATGAAAGATAATGAAAAATCACTAAAAACAATTATTTTATTTACATCGTTTTCATTTTTGAAGGATAATATCAAGATGCCACCACAAGATGCAATAGGAGACTTAGCCTAGTCTATTAGTCAGAGACAATGTCATGTAGCAGTAACATTTATCTAGTGGTTTCTCAAAGTGTGGTCTCCACATTAAAGTTTGAGAATCACTATTAAAACTTGAAGGACACGTGAGAGTTGACAGGAAGAGGGGGCATGGAGAGCAAAGATAGAAGGCATAAAAAGGATATTAACATTTCTATGGAACTTCAGAGGAATAACAGATTACTTTTTTTTTTGAGTACAGAGATTAGGGAAGTTATGTCCATTTCTTAACTTTATTTCTTCTATTTGCCATGTACAGACTATAAAAACTAATTGTTCATTCATTTCAGAGCCAGGGAATGTTCTAACACAATAGTTTTCACATCAGAATCACCTATAGGTTTTACCAGACCTCCGATTACTAGTCTCAGCTTCCAGGACTGTTGATCCAATAGGTTTGAGTGGGGTCTGAAGATGTGCATGTAAGTGTTCCCAGGTGATACTAACACTGCTTATTCGGGAACCACATATTGAGAGTCACTATTCTAGCATATTTTGTCAAACTTTGGCGATTATAACAATCATTTGATATGAATCCCTATTCTGAAATAAGTTGGAAATTCTGATTAAAAGGAGTATGAAACCCAAGAACCTATTCTTGCAAATAAAGCCCAAGGTAAACCTTCTGATAAAGGAAGACTGAAAGCAAGAGTCTAGCCAGGGCCGTGCATGTAACTCAGTGGTAAAGTGTTTGCCTAGTGTATGCAAGGCCCTGGGCTGAATTTTTAGCACTGAAAAAAAAAAAAAAAATCTGATTCTATAATTTGGCTGTTAGGGCCCTCCCTGTGAAAATCCCTGCTCTTTGTTATTCTTTCTTTTTTTTTTTATTCTTTCCTTTTTATGTAAATTTACAAATTAGTGAACCATCTGTCCATGAGACAGAAAAAAATAGAAGTCATTTAATTAAACCTTTAGTTTCTAATTTCACTTATTATGGTCTTTATATTTTTAGCAGTTTTATTCTTTTTCACATTTGCTGGATCACAGATCATAATAAATGAGATTATTACTCTTATATCTTTGCTCTTATCATGCACACTGATTTTATCTTCTATTCTGACTCATTTCAATACCTGGAGTCTAAATCTCAAATTGATATTTTCATGTTAACTCTCACTTATAATTGCTTGTTCCTCCTTATGTTTGGTGATTGGTGTGTGCATGTATGTGTGTGCATGTTTGTGTGTGTGTGTGTGTGTACTTGAGAGACAGAGAGAAATGTAGGTTCACACAACCAGGTTAAACTAAAGGTCGTCTTTTGCTTCCCCCCAGGTCACATAGGTAAAATGAGTTCAGGCTCCCAGGAAAGTGAGGGCCAGTTGATAATTAAAATCCAGTGGGAAGACGTTCTCCCTCTATCTAAGCCAAAGTCAGAACAGACAAGATCCTTTACTGTCTCTGTGGAATTTATTTCCTGTTCTCTCCTTTGCAAAGGATGTCACTTTACAGGGATCACAATTTCTCCTGGAATGTCATAAATCTACTGATCATTCTGCAGTCCTGTTTTTAACCTGTTAAAAGTAACGCTCTTGCGGGCCACCAGGAATCTGCAACTGTGCTCAGGAAAGCTGCCACCTTCAGCGCCCGCTGACTGAGAGGATTCATACTGACCATTTAGCACGCGGAATTTCCCTTACATTTTCGCCAACCTGTGTATGAGAATGTATGAGTGTGTGCATGTATAAGCTTTTCTGATCTTTACAAACTATATATCTTGTCCATATTATTGGAAGTTCTCTCTCATTAAATTTTTATTTTGAAGCCTAAGCTTGACACCTTTGACCTCTGAGCCATGGAAAGTACATTTCTTCTCTGTTCCTTGCCATGCTTGTACTGTATGCCTCAGAAAAATAATTATAGCATAATATTCACCTTTAGTACCATCTTACTTCCATTTTATTTTCCTGCCCTGGTATCTTCCTTCCTTTCTCCTCTCTCCTTTCTGCCGTCTTCTCTCTACAAACACATAGGTCCCTGTGTTTCCACTCCCTTGCAGCATGACCCCACTCAAGTTCCAGAAATAACTGTCACTTCCTCTCCTAGCAAACCCCTTGTTCTCGAGTCTTCTGGAACTTCAAGTTATTGTCCAACTTGGTTAATCATTAGGATTGTAAAATAGCTAAATGCCTCCAAGAGTTGATAGAATCCCAAGCAATTTTTTTCAAAAAGTAAAGGCAATATGAAAGACAGCTATTTTAAAGCCAGTAATTTCTCTCCCTATACATAAATATATGCAGCTAGGAAACTACCTCCCAAAAAGTTCACATATTTGTAGCTCTTATGGCGGCTGAATATTTTAAAATGGAATTTTTTTAAAAAGTAAAAACAAGCCACAGAATAAATTGTACATATAGTACACTTAATGTCTTTGTTAATGAACCCAAAAATGTAAATTAAATACCATGTGCCACTGATACAAAATTAAGAGCTGCATCTTCTATGTAAGAGGTGTTGGACAGAAAAAAATATAAAGGTTCTAAGTAGAAAATATGGACAGAAAAATATCATAACCTTTGGGACCTTCATAAACAACCTATCATATCATACTGACTATAAAGGAAATCTAGAAAATCTTGGAACCAGAAAGGCAGATTCTGGCAACAGAGAAAAAAGAGAGCAGTCATCACTCAGCCACTTACAATTTAAATGAAATAGGGCTGGGGTAAGAGTGCAAAAAAAAAAAAAAGGCCTCTAAAGGCCTCTAAAGGTCCATGAAACATTAAATCACAAAAAAAAAAACATTATTTGTCAGTTAAGAATACCAAAGCAGCAGTAGCAAAAAAAAAAAAAAATGGGAAGAAGAATTTCAGAGAAAAAGTCTGCACTTCAGTGAACGTTTATTAAAAGAAGTATAAGTTTGTAGGTGGTTTAATTTCTTTGTATTCTCAATTTAGAGAACACCTGGGGTGGAGGGAGGAGATGCCTGTGAGATTTTAGTACTTTGTTCACTAAAAAAGGTGAGGCCTTGCTGCTCAATCCAGATCAGGGCTGGGCAAATGGGACAAACAACTGGGTGGAATGCGTCAACAGGCATAAAAACTTGGAGGACACGTGCAGAGCACAGGTTGCTGCACATGGACCCCATCAGAAAGCGTTATTTTCAATCCCTTGTTTGAATCTGGTGCCATTTGCAGGACCAATCAGGAAAAGTGCCCAATTTTTCATTTACATCCGGTGGGAAGCCAAGGATGTTTTTCAACAGGGCCGTTTAAATCTGGCACAACACCAAGTGAGTTTTTGATAAGACAAATGTCCCAAAGCCTTATTTGCAAGAAGGTGAAGCCAATCCAGGATAGAAAAGACCCCTCTCCTTTCCCTTGTCCTCCAAACCACCTGAGCTTTCCACCAGCTCACTCTTACCCTGTAAAGCATACTTCATTTCTACTTTCAGTAAATGTACAACCCCATGCCTGTTCCATGTGTCTTGTCCAATTCCTTGTTCAGGGCATCGAGAACCTGGAAAAACTCCCTACGGGACCCTCCATCTGGTAACAAACTGGCCTGTACTTGCCTCCCAGTGACCAATCCACCAGCAAGACCACCGCGGCCAAGTGGACTTACGGGTGGCACTCCCTTCCCCCTTCCTTCACAGAACTTTCCCCTTCTACATAGTCAAAATATCCTTTCTCAGTATATAGAGCTGGAACCCTATACCTACTACCTCACATTCCCATCCTCCAGCCTTTCTCAACTAATTAACAGTATTTTAACTACAGAACACAGAAAAATAATTTGAGTGATTACTGTCTCAGTTTTCCCAAGGATGGTACTAACCTGTCTCCTTCCACAAGCATAAGAAAGAACCGAGGTCATTACATACCATTGTAATACTTTAGGGCATCAGAGCATGGCCTGCATGGGTTCTCGTGTCTTTTTGCTTATTCTTTGGTCTTCTGTATGATTCCCAGTTTCCTGGACAATTACCAAGAAACAAGCCTCGCCTTGGCCCCTGGGCCATACACATTTCCCTAGGTCCTTACACCAGTTACACCGCTGGATAACTGGCCGTGTCAGAAATAAGGGACAAATACAGAGGCATGTTCAACTCCCTTATGTGACAGAATTAAATATTTTTTTTAACTCAAGTGTCAGGACATTCTTGAAGACCGATGGAGAAGCTAAAGTACATGACGGGTCTCTCTTTGGTAGTATGCCACCTGGCTGTGGAGATCACGGGCTTCATACGGCCCGGATCATGGGTTTCAGAGTCAGCCAGACCTAGCAGTTTTAATCTTCACTGTTGCCTCTTTTTATGTGACTCTGGGCACCTCCTGTAACTTTATAAGCTCTCGTTTCCTCATTTTAAGAAAGGGAAATATTAACACTCTTTACAGGGTCATTTTAAATAAAAGATAAACAAGTAGGTACACGTAGCAGAAATAGTATTGTACATAACGATAAATGTTAATTCCATTCTTCCTGGGGACACAAGACATGCCCACCTGAGAGGGATGTAGTAGTGCAAAGTAATCACTTTGTGCTTAATGATAAATGATGTAGGCAGCAAATACCATGATCCTACGTACAATTATTGATCTAGGACATAAATTCTATTGTTAAGAGAACCAAATTATAAATGATACACTCAGTAATACCCTTTCAGAGGAAGAAAAGGAAAACTCAATGTGAACTGAGCTCAACTTGGAAAGTAGATATTGGAAAGATAGTGGAGCTTGAAGGATGAGTATTATTTGTTTTGTTTCTGATTTTTTTTATTTTTAATTAACATGCAGTAAAACTTAACTTTTTTGGTATACAGGTCTACAAATTTTAACTCGGGTGTAGATTTGTATAACCATGACTACAATCAAAATGCTTAATAGTGCCATCACCCCTCACCGCCTCCTCATGCCATCTCTTTGCTGTTGTACGCCCTCCCACTCCTAAACCCTAGAAATCACCCATGTGTTCTTTTGTCACTAGTCTGTCTTTTTTAAGACTGTCATATAAATGGAATAATAGGGATGCCAGTCTTGGAGTAGGACTACTGGATTATATGGTAAGTTTACTCTTTAACTTTATAAAAACTGCCAAACTATTTTCCAGACCAGATGTACAATTTTACATTTCCACGGCAACTATGAGAATCCCATTTGTTTTGCAAAGTCAACACTTAGTTTTGTTCCTTTTTTAAAATTTTATTCATTTAATAGTTGTAGAGCAATATTATTCCGTGATTTCAATTTGCGTTTCCCTAATGGCTAATAATGTTGAATGTTTCTGTATGCATATATTTCCCATCTTCATATCTTCTTTGGAGGATATTCATTTTTTTATTTTTCTTTTATGGTATTTGTTGTTTATTTTCTAATTATAACACTAATGTTTATAAATGGAATTTCAAAAATATAGAACATTTTAATAAAGACAAATATTCTATAATTTATATTACCATCTTTGTTCAAGCAACAAAACTACAAAGATCTTTGGAGCGAGGCTTGAGCTTGCAGGTCAGGCGCTTCCCGCGTGGATCTGCACTGGCTTGGCCCACGCACTGGCAGGGTGAATGTCAAATAAGGTGGGAAACACCTTGCACTGAAATCATTGTTACCTCTCTCCCTCAGTGT
>QZML01000478.1:188379-211255 GCA_016801275.1 Hystrix brachyura
CTACACTTTTTGCAAATAGGGAGGGGTGGGTGAATGGAAGGGAGGGGAGGGGGAGGGGGGAAGAGGGGGGAAAAAACAAGATGTATCATGTACAGGTACAAAATAACCATGTTGATTATGATCATTATGTATACAATGTACCAATACATGTTCTTGGTAAAAATAAAAAATAAAAAAAAAAACTACAAAGAAGAATCTGGTGTATTTTGTCCCAACTTTTGTAAAGTGTATTTACAGGTGTAAATGTGAGCATGGGTATGTAACGGCTTTTTTAAAAGAAAAATTTGAGTCACATATTAAATATAATTTTGTTGAATTAATGTTCTATATTTAACACTGTATCTATCTTCTTGAAATACAGTGTCAGGGAGGAGCAAGAAGGGAGAGGAGAGAGACGGGATAGGAAAAAAAAGAATTAAGATGTATTATGTACATGTATCAACTCCCCATGAAAAATGTAATTATTATGTACTACAAACATGTACTAATAAAAAATAAATGAATAGCAAAGAAATGCAGTGCCAGGAGTAAATTTGCAGGATCATGAAAGAATGAACATGTAGAGAATCTGATAGCAAATGATAATTTACTTTCAAAACCAGCATTTGCATTTTTCCCAAGCAGTGTAATAGTGTGCCTGTATATTACTCCAGTAACAGAAGATCAAGCTACAATTACAAATAAATCCCGAAATTTCAGCAGCTCAACAGAATGTTTCCTTCTCACTCATATCACAGACACATGCAGGTGACTTGGCTCTCGTGGGTGCCTCTTCTTTATCAGTATAGGTGTACCGTCTTATCATTTCTTTACCAGTCACCACAGTGAGCAAGGGGAAGGATTATAGTACTCCTAACTGCTTTTAATCAGAGACACACGATTTCTGCCTTTCTCCATGGCAAAAATAAATCATGTGCACCCATAAAAGATGCAAAGGAAAACAGAGGGATCTGGGGGATACTGACCTGTCACTGCCTAAAATGCAGCAGAGGGGTAAATCTGACTAATTCTCATGGAGACAGGCATTCCAGAGGAAGTTCAGTCTGGCAAAGAAATGTGTGTGTACCTGTATTAAGCAATGACTAAAGTGTTATATGCACTTTAAAGGTATAAATGCAAGCTGTTAAAAACACTAATTAAAAAATGTCTTTGGAAAGTCAAATTTTCTTAGGTCACAAGCATCACGATATTTTCATCTTTGGTGCGTAACTTTCACAAACTCTCTTTCATTTTATTTACAGACATCCCAACCAAAGCATTCCCTTCCAATTGCATGTACAAATAAAACCACATGACCTTGTTCAACTAACATTTAGAATTTGCCAGTGTCTCATTTTCATATATAACAGTGGTCAAGAATCATCCAGTTATTAGTATTATTTATCTGATTTAAGAATCAATCTCATCAACATAACTGAAATAATTAGAGCATCAGACATTTAACAGAACAAACTCAATCTAATATAATTCTCTTCAAGTAATTTAGATTCTTTATGTTCTAAATTATTATTTAGATAACTTGTTCCTCGTATCTACTAAACTGATCATGCTTTCTCAAATATTTTTACATTGTAAGCACTCTCCTCAATTCTAAATAATCACAACATTGGCTAGGTTGGTGAAAATTGTAGGCTCTTAATTTCTTGAGGTTGTTAAAGATGCCAATCTTCACCACCAAAACCAGGTTTATTCCCTAAGAGCAAAGTGAGCTCGATGTTGTATGGCATTGTGATGACCAATGCAAACCTTAAAATCAGTTTAGAACGAATATTGAGAACAACTCTAAAGAAAAAGAAATGTGCAAATGGCAGAGCTCAGGCTGCCATTCGGCTGTTGCTTTCTAGACATTTTGGTCTTGGTGGTTTAGTGTTCGGTGGTGATGGTGAAGGTGTTTTGGTGGAGGGGTGAATCCTTGGTATTGAGTTATTTCCTCTTTAAGCCACGCTGTACCTGAGACAAGCTGTGATTAAAATATTCAAACTCTAAAGTGAAATGAACAAGAAAAAAAAAAGAGAGAGAGAGAGAGACATGGCCAGAGAGTGACCCACTGAGAAGGTATCAGCAGAACCTGAGCCTTGTGGCCAGAAATAATAGCTAACACCTAATGAGCATTTACCATGTGCCTGGCATTTACCCAATACAACATAAATTGACTTAATCCTTGGAAACAGTACTATAAACTAGCAACTGATTGGCCCATTTTGCATATGGGGAAACTGGTGCAAAGAAAAGCAGTTTGTCAGAGTTAACAGAGCCATTGGAAGAAAGATTCAGTCTTAGTCTCAGACTTTCTTGCCATGGAGACAAATTCAATACCTGACACCCACATTTTAAAGGAAAGGTTCATTTCGGCTTGCAGTTTGTAAAGATTTTAGTCCATAATCAGCTGGCTCCAAAGCAGGGCAGCATGCAGAGGAGCGTGGCAGGCAGGAAGCAGAGACAGAGAGCTCAAGGAACAGCGGCAAAGAGCTAGACCCTCCAGGCCAGGCCCCCAGCAACCCGCCCCTTTGACCAGATCCCGCTTCCCAGGAGCAAGTCAGCCACCAACCCAATCACTTTCCAACAGCCCCACCTGTAAGTACGTGAGGCTTTGGGGGACAATTTAGATGTAAACCATAACAGATCCAGTGTTGGATCTCAGCTTGGCACAAAAGATCACAGCGGTAACCATCAGCCCCTACTGGCTTGCTGTGCTGCCTCAGCAAGAGGGTTAGTCTGTGACTAATGATGGATCAACTGTGGGGGGGGCAAGACTAGGCTTATTTCATCAGGAATGTCTTGGATATGTAAAATCACATAGAAAAAAATAAAGAATAGACAAAACCCAAGAGTCTTGAGAATTGAGTTATAATACACCCTCCGTAAGTTACTTCATGTTGCATCGCAGGGATTTAATGAGTTAAGTCATGTCAAGAATTCGGTGTATTGCCCAAAGTACACTAACCACTCAAAAAGCATTGATGATAATTATCTCTGAAATTATTGCAATTACACTTAGTGCTCGCTGTTCAACTCACATGTGACTTGGGGCTTGACCAGATTCCTCTGCTCTACCTCCACCTCATGGCATCTCAGCAGACTCCACCATCCTGCCTTTCTGTTTCTCATTTCAGACTTCTAATAATTTAACTTGACCCAAATAATCTTTTTGCTAATGGTCATATATTATAGGCCAGTGCCAGCCTGTGGATTGGCAGCCACTGAGTCTAGTGGCCAGCCCAGGTCAATGGCTGTGACTATGATGTTCCCCTCTTCACACTAGCACGATGCTGACCATCTCAAGGACAACAGTTGGTTGGCATACTCTGTATTTTTCTGAAGAATATTTGTTTTTAATATTGAGTCATTTCATCATCATTACATATACTTGAGAGTGTAAATTTCTATGAATGATAAAAATTCAAAAGAAATTATGTTTATTTATTGCCACTGATGACTTCTCTTCCCTTCCATTTTCATTTTATATCATAGAGCATTGACAGGATGAAGTTCATGAAATAGAAGGTAATAAAGCTGGCGATATTTGACTTACAGAGTGTTTGTTATATGCAGGTGCTGTGTTCTAAGTACTTTACTCAAAACCTTACATGATTCTCACAACTACACCCAAAGATGTTACTATCATGCCCCATTTAACAAATGTGGACACTGACACTGACAAGTTGAGTAACTTGACCAATATTGCACAGCTAATAAGCAACGAAGTTGAGATTTGGAACAAGGCAGCCTATATCCAGAGTTTATTCTCACAGCCTCTACCCAAGTGGTCCCCCAACTTTTTTAGCCAGGGATCAGTTTTGTGGAAGATAAATTTTCCATAAAAGGTAGAGATGAGGAATGGTTTCAGATGATTCAAGGGAGCACACAACCTGGATCCCTTGCACACACAGCTCACGGCAGGGTCTCACTCCTTTGAGAATCCGATAATGAACAACACTGGGGACCACTGCTCTATTCCACACAACAACCGGCATCTGCAGAGTGCCCACCACGGGTGGTGGAGATGCTCCCGGGGCCAAGAAAAGCCATGAGGAGGGAAGACTGGAGAGAGAACAGAAACTTTCTGATCCTAAGTTCACAGACCTTGAGGGTAACCTCAATGAGAATATATTGCTGATGGCTCCAGGAAACAGTGTTATTGACTGTTTGCTTTACCAAAGAAACAAAACAGTAGGAAGAGGTAGTTTCTCAAAGCTACCCACAGAAAACAGTAAATCCTCAAAGAAAAACATTTTCTAATTTGTTCTTTTGTTTTATGTATTCTACTAATTCCCAAGTTGGGCTTCACAATATTCCAGGATATTTCCGCTTATATATAAGTATTGTGAAAACATTGTTTTATTCATTTAATTTCATAAATTATTCAGATCAATTATGAATTCCAAAATAAAAATATTAGAACTAGAAACTTTACAGATAATTGTATTGAATTTACTTTAAATTTCTCCATTGTAAAACATTTAGATATGGGAAATAAAAAAAATAAGAGATAGCATGCCTATGAAAATATCTGATCATTGCTGTTGTAGGATAGACAGATGTTTCCATTTCTGCTCTCAAATAGCTTTCTTTGCTGGCAAAGACATTCCTTCTAAGCACTATCGTAGCTCCTCTGAAAGCTTGTAAACAGAAGATTTGATCTGGTTAGCCTACAAAATAACAGACCATGTTTTTAATATTCAAGAAGTGCCAGGTATTATAGGTTGTGACCCAAAATCTAAGTGTGATGACGTTAAGTTATAGATTACAATAACATTTGGAAATACTTTTTTGACATAAATTTTATTGTGATAAAATATATGTAACATAAAATTTACTACATCAACCATTTTAGGTATACACATTGTTTGCAATCCTACAACTACCTATGTCCAAAACTTTTTAATCTTCTCAAACTAACACTCTGTACCCATTAAACAGTAATTCCCCATCCTCCTCTCTCTAATTCTCAATTACTAATCTACTTTCTGTGTCTATGAATTTTATTTAGATACCTTGTATAATGAGATCATAAATATTTGTCCCCTTATGACTGGCAGTTAATGTAATATCTTCCAGGTTCATCCATGTTGTAGTACATATCAGAATCATAATCAGACTAAATAATATTTCGCTGCATGTAAATACATCTTATTTACCCATTTATTGGTCAGTAGACACTTGGCATGCTCTTATAAATAATGCTGCTCTGAATTTTGGCATACAAATACCTGCTGGAGTCCCTGCTTTTAATTCTTTGGAGTGTACACACTGAAACAGAATTGCTGGATCATATGCTTATGCTATTTTTAATTCTACTAATTCCCAAGTTGGGCTTCACAATATTCCAGGATATTTCCGCTTATATATAAAGTATTGTGAAAACATTGTTTTATTCATTTAATTTCATAAATTATTCAGGTTAATTATGAATTCCAAAATAAAAATATTGGAACTAGAAACTTTACAGATAATTGTATTGAATTTACTTTAAATTTCTCCATTGTAAAACATTTAGATATGGGAAATATAAAAAAAAAAATAAGAGATAGCATGCCTATGAAAATATCTGATCATTGCTGTTGTAGGATAGACAGATGTTTCCATTTCTGCTCTCAAATAGCTTTCTTTGCTGGCAAAGACATTCCTTCTAAGTATTATCATAGCTCCTCTGAAAGCACTATCGTAGCTCCTCTGAAAGCTTGTAAACAGAAGATTTGATCTGGTTAGCCTACAAAATAACAGACCATGTTTTTAATATTCAAGAAGTGCCAGGTATTATAGGTTGTGACCCAAAATCTAAGTGTGATGACGTTAAGTTATAGATTACAATAACATTTGG
Organism: Hystrix brachyura; assembly: GCA_016801275.1. Taxonomy (NCBI): domain Eukaryota; kingdom Metazoa; phylum Chordata; class Mammalia; order Rodentia; family Hystricidae; genus Hystrix; species Hystrix brachyura. Next base: position 194,201 of record QZML01000478.1, read on the forward strand.
AAATACTTTTTTGACATAAATTTTATTGTGATAAAATATATGTAGCATAAAATTTACTACATCAACCATTTTAGGTATACGCATTGTTTGCAATCCTACAACTACCTATGTCCAAAACCTTTTAATCATCTCAAACTAACACTCTGTACCCATTAAACAGTAATTCCCCATCCTCCTCTCTCTAATTCTCAATTACTAATCTACTTTCTGTGTCTATGAATTTTATTTAGATACCTTGTATAATGAGATCATAAATATTTGTCCCCTTATGACTGGCAGTTAATGTAATATCTTCCAGGTTCATCCATGTTGTAGTACATATCAGAATCATAATCAGACTAAATAATATTTCGCTGCATGTAAATACATCTTATTTACCCATTTATTGGTCAGTAGACACTTGGCATGCTCTTATAAATAATGCTGCTCTGAATTTTGGCATACAAATACCTGCTGGAGTCCCTGCTTTTAATTCTTTGGAGTGTACACACTGAAACAGAATTGCTGGATCATATGCTTATGCTATTTTTAACTTTTTGATGAACTACCACAATGCTTCCCATGCAGCTTTTCTATTTTATATTCCTATCCAATGCACAAGAGTTCCAATCTCTCCATATCCTAACTCATAAATGATTTATTTACACTTGCTGTTTTCTGCTTTTTACAAATAATATCTCTTTTACTTTAAATGGTATCATTAAGTCCAGGCTCTGGGCTACAGCAAGGGCTCAATCAGATCCTGCCTTGTGGAATTTAAAATGCAGTTATTAAGTATACTAAAAAATTTAATGTCATATTTTGAACAAATTCTATTGTTGATATTTTAATTTTATTTAAATATTAAAACAAAAGCATTAATTTGGATCTTGTACATTCGCAAATATATATATTTTAGAGTTAACAATCACAATAAATTTGAAACCTTTTCTAAACTAATTTTTAAAGCACTATATAAATTGAGTTCAAAGAGCTCTGTTGGTTTTTATTCATTTTCCTGAATGAAAAATAAGGAAATGGTACAATTTCTGATTTCCTTCCTTCCACGACTAAAGTTGGCAATCTCATTTGTCTTTCAGTCGTCGAATCTTTAAGCCAGGTTTGGTGGCACATGCCTGTAATTGCAGCTTTCTGGGTGGGCGAGGCTGAGGACTGCAATTTCAACTGTGCCTGGTCAACTTAGGAACTTACCAAAAACTGTGTCTCAAATAAAATAAAATAAAATAGTCCAGAGGCTCAGCTCAGTATGAAGGTTCTGGGTTCAATCCCAAACATTTAAAAAAAAAAAAATTGGTATCCTTCTTCTCAAAAATAGACCGATAAACAAAGCTAAAATCCTTAAAACTTTTAACAGAGTAATTTCAATGACAAAGATTTCTAGGTAGTTGAATCTTTGGTTATTCATATTTGGGGGGTGCTGGGGATCAAACCCAGGACCTTGTGCTTGCTAGGCAAGCACTCTACCACTGAACTAACTCCCCAATCCCAGTTATTTATACTTTCTGCTTTTTATTTATCCACTTCTAAATTTTTCCACCAAAAAAGAATGACATTAATTTTTAAATATGTAAATGTACATATGGTATGAAATTCAAAAGTCACAATATAAAATGTACCCAACAGAACCCCTAATGACCCAGTTTCCCTGAACAGCACCAATCATTGTGATAAATTGCTCATGTTTCCTCAGAAATATTATATGTTTACACAAAACATTTCCTAAGAGGGAAGCATTATAAAGAATAAATTGTATCAATTTCTGCAAGGTGGCTTGCTTCATTTCTCTTGCAGTAGAAAATGGATTCCCAGATTCTGATTCCATACTGATCATGACCTAATGTTATGGCTTTTATGTAGGTCCCACAGGAAAATCTCATGTGCTTGCAGGCGGGGCTTCTCAGAGCGGGATGGATACACAGTGTGTGATATTGGGATTAAGGTGTGTGGTACTAAATTAGTCCACTGACTGGAATTAGCATAGTTCTAGGTTTGGCTGAATGGATTTACTGAAAACAGAAGTCCCACCTTGGGTATGCATGGCACGACCCAAAAGGCTTGAGGCCTGGATGGGATAAAAGAGAAAGGCAGGCCCGTTGCCGCTGCCTTCTGCCTGCCATGAGCTGTTTCTCCTCTGCGATGCCCCTCTGCCATGCCACCCTGCCTTGAAGCCAGCCAGCTATGAACTGAAACCTCTACAAACCGTGAGATAAAATAAACCTTTCCTCCTTTAACTTGTGGGTGCAGGATATTTTGTCTAGGCAATGAGAAAGTAACTAAAACACCTAAATAAACAATCTATAAGTGTTCAATTTTTAAATTCTTTGGAATACATACAATATTTGTCCTTTCATGACTGATTTGCTTCACAGCATAATGTCCTCAAGTTATATCCATGTTGTACTATGTATTCGAATTTCTCATTTCTTTTTAAGGTTTAGGTCATATTTTCACCTGAGTTTCACCAACCATCATGGGGTACAGCGTAGATGGACTCATTTAGTGTATAAGCTTGCCCTTCATGAAGACTACTGGCAAAGCACATCCTAAAGACAATGTATGGCTGGGGAATCGATGACTGGCATGTTCTCTAAAACATTTTATAATAATTTAACAAGAGATGTGAAAACTAGTTTAAGAAAATGCTATAATTGATCCTCCTAAAATTTACCAATAAAGAATCTTGGTTTTGGTTTTGGTTTTTAGTGTCTACTTTGAAGTATGGCTAATCTTGTTCTACTTGTGAGAAACAACAAACACCTAGGAGGCTGGTAGAAGTTTCCCAAGTGTGTGAATTACTACAAAGCTAATAGCCTCTCTCCCCTCATTCCCAATGGAGCGGAAACATTGTTTTATCAGCGGGGCATGGTAGTGTATACCAGTAACTGTAGCACTCTAAGAGCCTGAGGCAGGAAGATTACAAGTTCTAGTCAACCCTGGGCAACTTAGTGACACTGATCTACATCCCTACCCACCCCCCTCGTCTTTTGGGACAAGTTCTCCTTAAACTACCCAGCCTTGTCTCTAACTTACAATCTTCCTACCTTAACCTCCCAAGTAGCTGGAATTATAGACCACATATTTTAGGAAATAAAGATTTATTGGAACATATCCATGCCCATTCATTTACATATTGCCTAATGCTACTTTTGCTACAACCACACAACTGAATATTGGTAACAGAGCACATAAAGCACAAAATAGTTCCTATTTGACCCTTACAGAAAAAGCTTGTCGACCTCTGGTCTAAATATAAGACAATGATAGAGAAAATGTTAGCGATGCAGAGTAAACTTTATACACAATTGTACCTCAGTCCATGAACTTAATTATTTTCACAATTCTGGTCACAAACCAAATTGGATGAAAACCAAATCAAATTCAATGGTTGGGTTCAATGTTGACCTTATAGAGAAAAAATTAAATTAAATTTTTAAAAATATATATATATATATATGTCTTATTGTGAATGGCACCAAAAATTGAGAAAATAATCTTTAGTCTTTAAAACCATTATGCATTTCAGGAAGGAAGTCATTCATGTCATTGATGAATGAGTAAAGTTCCAAAATACATCTTCATTGCTCACTTCTGTCTTGTTAACATAAATTAACATGTCAGCCAACATTCATACCAGAACTACACTCATTCTTCAGCTCCAAATGTAAGTTGGCTACAGATATGGGTTTGACAAAAATCACTTAAAGCATCCTGTGACGATCAATTAGCCAAATGAAATTTATAATAAAGACATCTGTATATTTTATTCTTTATATCAGCAAAATTTAAAATAAATACATTATCAAGTAACATAATTGTATTATTTCTGAAGATTATAATACACATACAGTGCTTTTCAGACCACTTGTGGCTAAATATTTACCAACACACACACCACAAAGGAGCCAGAAAATGGGGCCCACCCAGCTCAAAAAGAACACAACAGTAACACCAGTTGGATGAAAAGATTTGGGGCCTATTTGTCCATCCCTCTGCCCTGGCTTCTACACATCAAAGAAGCCAGACCAAGAATAAGAAGAGTGAGCTGCTTCAGACCCCTGACACTATCCCAGTCTCTGATGCAGAAACCTTGAGCAATAGAAAATGTCACATAGGATGAGCTTACAGTTTTCACAAGGCTTAAATTGGCATGCACTAGATTTTTCAAACACAGAAAACAATCAGAATGCTGTGAATTTGCCCAAGATGCTGTAAAAAGAAATGTAAAACTAGAAAGACTATACACCAACACAGACGTGAGGGGAAAATAAAGCAACTTGTCCATATCCTCAACATACAACAAGTTCAGATTGCTCAATAAACCAACTTTTTAAGTCTAAAAAGAAATAACCATTGATTCTAGGAAAATTTGAGCATTGACATCGCCACATAATTTGCTACCTGGGATATTTTCTTTTGGTATTTGTCCCACTGACAACCAGCTTGTGATAGGCTGTAACAAAGGAGTAAATTAGAAACCCCAAGGCACCTATGCTTCTATCATCTCCACTTTTACTTTTCAGAAGCCAAACTTATTTGTCATTTTGCTGTGGGTCTATCATAGTTCAAATCACATTTCTCATACCTATCTTTGACCTCCCCAGACATTCTTTAGGACCTCAAATTGATCTGGAGGCTTCCTACTTCTACATATAAGCATAACCCAAATCCTTCAATCTTTCTAGCATGTTTGTTCTCAGTACACGCTAACTTCCTGGGCTTTCAATTTTATTACCTCATAGCAAGTAAATATAAATAGCACCCTGTCCCTCAAATTCACCTTGAGTACTCATAAGCTCTTCCGAAGACATTCTTCAAATGGAAATGTTGCTACTGCCTGTTTTATCTCCTCCAGATTTGTCATTGTCTGACAAATTACAAAAACAAGAAACAAAGAGAAAAACTTGTGCACCTGATAATTTGAGCTTTATATAAACATGTATAGCAAATTTTATGGAAATGTTTCCTTGGTCAAATAATTTTCCTCTCAGCCAGAGATCTAGTCTTTTGCCAGGGGATGGTAAGTACCAAAGGAGCCAGCAAAGGGGATCAGAGACCAAGAAGTAGCAAGCCAGGGCCATGTGCTAGGAACCTGAGGGGTGGTATTTGCTCTGAGTAAGAGAACACAGGTAGCCATAAATCTTGTCATCAGACAGAAATCTGAGAGAAGGAGATGCTTTTTTTTTTTTCTTTAAGGAGATTTCAATCTTAGTAGGGTCTTCCAAACAAAAATATGTTGTGGATCTAGAAATATTCTAAATTCCCTGTCACCATTCCAAGAAATGAGAGAGAAGTTGCTGGGAAGCAGACAGATAAACTGAACTTTAACTACTACCACCAATTCTGTACAGGTCTGAAACAATGAAATTGCCCTCCTAACACTTCATAAATCTATTTGAAAAAAAATGAGCGCTTATAAAAGGAAAGTGACAAGAAATGTTAGAATTTACTGTTTGATAGGAAGATGTGGATTCAAATTCAGCTTCCATCCTTGTTAAAATAGCATTCTTTTGTAACTTGTTAGTGTTTCCAGACACATTAGGAATATCTCCCAGGTAAGATTATGATGAATATTATTATGGTTTGTGTCTAGATGTCCCCTCAAAGCCTCAGGTGGAAAGAGGTTGCTGGATCTAGAGTGTGTTATACTGGGATTAAGGGTGTGTGATTGCTAAACCAATTCACTGATTGGTTTAGCACCGCCCTAATCCTAGCAGCCTGATTCAAATATAAAGTATAGGAAGAAGCTGGTTACCCCCTTGCTTGCATCCCTTCCTTACCTTTCTGCCTTCTGCCTGTCTGCCATGCCACACTGCCTTGGACCCGGTTGATTATGGACTGAAACCTCTACAAACTGTAAGCTAAATAAACCTTTCTTCCCCTAACTTTGGGTGTCTGGTATTTTGTCTCAGCAACGAGAGAAAAGTAACTAAGACAAATATTAAATAAAATACTCTCTATAAAGCACTTAAGAGCCCATGCAAGTCACTTAATAGATACCAAACAAATAGGATTGATCTTGAGTAGCCCTGAATGACCTCTTGTGATTTCTCCTCGCTGTGACTAAATTTTGTTGTTTGTAAAATAGGTATGTTAAGATTCCAACACTGTTCTGGGTAATACACTATGTAATATGAACACAATGGCTAGTATAATAATGAGTACATAAAAATATTTCATAGATATATTGTCCCCTGATAAATCAATTTTTTTCAAAATGATATTCTGATTAAATATAGGAATTACATACAGAAAGTGGAGCTAATAGATTAAAAGTAGCTTAGGAAACAGGTAGTTCATTTTCTGATAACCTGAGTAAACCAGGAGAAAGGACCCTAAAAATTGCTAAAGTTTGATCCTTAGGAGTCTAAAGCTCATCTTCTTCCCATCAAAGTTCTCCTGGAGAAATTCTGCGAAGATCTGATAACCAAACAGGAATTACAGTGTCAACTAATTAAAACCGGTACAGCACCTTGGGCATACAGGACTTGAAATAAAGTTTAAGACTCGGGACATGATGATACTCCTGACCCTTCCCAAATCTTGACCCAGACTCTGGGCAAAGCAGTCTGTAGACCACACTGAGACCACTTACTCATCCAGCTTCAAGGAAGACTGCCCTGCCACATGGCTGACTCCCTGAAGAAAGAGGGTGCAGCTAAGAGGATGGGGGCACACGGGGCCTGAGGTCAAACAGCCAGTTTGCCACCACCAGGGATACTGACCTCACGGCTAGTAAAACTGCCTGATCAGTTACCTCCCTGACTCCTCTTCTCCGCAGGAGAAAGATGCACTGGCAGAGAGGAGCTGTACAATGATGAGAGCAGAGCACATCTCAGACCTGGATGTCTGTTCAGATACTATCCTCTGGTCCCAGAAAGGCTGGGTGTATTCTGCAGTGGGAAATGAGAAGTGAAGTAAGAAACTTCACATGCAGGCTTACTTATCTTTTCCATATTTTTTTAGGAATCAGAGAGACAAAAGAATGTATACAAGGACAGGGCTATCTATGTTGGAAAATAATGATAGATGATGCATTCTGAACAATTGCAGGATTTTTCTTTCTGTGCCTGCTTTTTCCCTTTCCCAGGCCCATGCTTATAAAATCTTATAGGAAAAACTACCACAAAAATTGATTCAGGAGATAGAGGATTTTGTTGTTTTTTCTTTTGTGCCTAAAAATATTGTGTATTCAAATAATTGAAATTTGGAGAGGAGAATGAAATTCTGACTTGTCCTCAAATTCGAACTTTCCTTCAAATGGGATTACCTCTAGCAGATCCAGCCTTTACAGGGCTCTGCTAAAATACTCTTTTCCTTTCTCCGGCAAAGGAAGTAAGCCTTCACATTTAAATCAAAATTGCTCAATTCTTAAAATCTACAAACAAACAAAAAAAATACTTAGAAAAAAATAGACTCTGTCAGCCAACTCTCTAATCACAAAAATTATCCTTTTATGCATTTCCAGCAATCAAAAGATTTCCTCTGGATTCCTAAAACTTTGGGCTGGGTTTTGTCTCTTCTTAAGTGGAACATGGCCAGTCTACGGGAGCCACACAGTAGTGGCTGTATGGTTCTGAGTCCTAGAACAAACCGGCCTGTGAAAACAAGGGAATCTCTAGCCTCTCTGTCTCTGTCTCTGTCTGTCTGTCTCTCTCTTTGAGAAACCTTAAGTCAAATGAGTATGCTAGCAACATATGATTGTAGCCCCATCCAAACGTTCCCTCCAGTCTCATTATTAAAGGACTCAAATTAAATGACTGCCTCCCTAATATATTGTTTTTCAGATATCTGTAGGATTTAAACATCAAAGTTTTACTTTGCTACAGTATGGTTAAGTGAACAGCAAATTTTAATTATAGCTTTTTATTAAGGAAAAGAATCTTACCTAATCAGAGAAACTGATAGTATTCTAAAGTTGCCCGAAATATGTCCTATCACTTTTGATACCTAAAATCCTTAGACCCTGATTGCAGAGCAGCATAAAATCAAATTCGGCCTTGCACATCTTCTAAGGAATCAGGAAGAAAGCAGCCCACCAACTCATGACACTTAAAAATAATCTGCTAAGGCAGATCTTGCTGTCTGAAGCTTGAGTCCACTGTTATTGCCCATCCCCCACAGCGTTGACCAAGACTTCACTTCCTTCAGCTTCAACTTCCCTGCCTGCTCTTCTAGTTCCTTATCTGGAAGAGGTAAAACCAAAGGGAATGGCCATGGTTTAGATCTACAATCTTCTCCAAAGTCTCATGTGTTCAGAGGTGGGGCTTTGGAATGGATCATGGAGATACTAAACCCATCCGCGGGTAAATCCACAGCTGAATGTGCTGTCAGGAGGCAGAGTTGACTGGAAGATGTGGGTCACTGGGGCTGCCTTGAAGACTGTGTCTCTCCCTCTAGCTCTTTTGCTTTCTCTTTGCTTCTGGATGCCATGAGGTGACCAGCTTTCTTTGGCCATATTGTTTGTGCCTTACAGCCAGCTGATCACAGACTGAAGCCTCTGAAATGATGGGTCAAAATATATCTTTCCTTCTTTAAATTGTGGGTGTCAAGCATTTTGTACCAGCAATGGGAAAGCTGACCAAGACAGAAATGCTCCCTCCATTCTCATTCTCCATGGACCCACTGGGCGCTGCTACTGCCTTTGCCCTCCAGACCCCTGGTGCTGTCCTCTGACACTGAACTATGAATCACTGTGGCTGACACAGTTAAGTTCTTACTTACAATTCCAAATTCCTATTTTAGGCAAAAGGCAAAACAGCTATACATCAGTGCCTTTCAAAGATTTAATTACTGATTCTTCCAGATACCGTCTTAGGCTTGGTAAAGAGAGACAATTTGTTCTGAATTCAACTGGACAGAGTTCTTCATGAATGAATTAATGAATTGCAAAACTCAAAGAACAACAACAAGAAGAAAGAATGAAGGAATCTGAACAGTCTGGCTGAATAATTTAGAATAGATATTACACGCTGATAAAATGGGAAGTCTGAACACATCACTTGTTTGTTTTTGGTGCAACTAAACTTGTGGTCTAATGATAATTCAACAAAACTGATGCAAAAACAGAATAAAGCAATTGTTTCCTCTGCTTAAAACTTTTTAATATATAAATGGAAGAATAAAGTTAGCTTTTCAATCAGATTTATCAAAGACATTATGCCTTCAAATTGAATATCAAAAAAAAATTTTTACATAAGTGATTACATTATAATCTTTGCGATTAAAATGGGGATCGAAGCCAGAATACTTAATAGTACATTTCTGTTCCCGTGTTAAGCTTTTCATTTACAATATACATTTTTGCAGAGTAAAACGATAAGACAAAATGTTATAGAGCCTTCCTCCGGGTGAAGGCTACATGGAGTTTCATTATTCTATTCTGTGTTTTAAAGAAAACACCCCTCTTCTTATAAGACAAGGATGTGTCAGACCTCTTCACTCTAATTTCTAACAGATGCAGCTGTCAGCCTCTCTCTGAAAGCATTCTCTTTCCTGAAGCATCTGAGCATCACCTTCAAAGAATTATAAGCACTCTGAGCTGTTCTCCTGTGTCTCATCCAGCAACAACCCTTCCTCTTCTGACAGTTTCAGAGGGCAAACAGACTCAGCAATCATCAGAATTGTGCTCTAAGTTCAACTTTTTACCAGTCCATTATGTGAAGTGGATGTTTGTCATCCAGCATTAGGAAAGACAGACCCTTCCCCCATCCTTGTTGAGCCACTGGAGAAAGAAATGCATAAGTGATGCTTGCTAGTTTTAAAGGAGTTTGAGGGACGGCTCTTTCATCAGCTAAGACAACATTGATCCCACAAGAGAGCCAGGTTTTACCTCAAGAATCTATCAAACATTTCCTTCCCTTGTTTAGACTTACATAACAGTATGCATTAGGCCCTAGAAGCCCCAGATTGAATCGACTCTCTCTTCCTTGTAAGTTCCTGCTTTATCTTACTTTTCAATGTTACAGATTCCTTTCTACTTGTATCTCATTTCTCCTTTTGCATTATGAATTCTAGAGTGCAAGATGCCACCCTGTATCTTTGACTCCCCCACAGCGTGTAGCAACAGATCCTACCAATCAAAAAGCTTTATTCTTCTAGCCAGGTCCCAACTACTGAAGTTTTATACTAAAATGGAAATGAGGCACTGGAAAACTTTACCTAATATATTAAAATGTGTTCTAAAATGAAGCTGATGTGATAGATGTCCTACACCAAAACTCATCTTGTGCAGATTTACCAAGGAAGAGCCCTACCAGGACCTTTTCCTGGCTGCGAGATCCCTCAGCCCAGTTGAGAATATAAAAGGTAGTGGGACAACTGGTGGAATTAAAGGTGTGGTGACAAGTTCCTTTTGGAGAGGACTTTCGACCCTTCACCGCCACTTTGGAACGCAGGTTGGAGTATACTGCCTTCTATCCCCAAATCTAGTTGGGGAACTTCAGGGTGCCCCTACAAAAGCTTGGAACTATCCTCCTGGCCATAGGAGACACAGAAAACTGGTGCCTGGCCTGGCCTGAGAAAGCTAAGTGCCCTGGAGATGATGCCTGCCTGCTGCCTTAAGGTTGGAAATAGTCCAACCACAGGGATGGAAAAGCCACAGGAGAGTGCTTCCTCGGCCACTAAGCAAAGGGATGCCTCAGTGTTTCACACCAAGTGTGTGTTGCAGGGACAGAGCGAGGGCAAGAGGTTATCCTTTTCCTCAGCCAAAGGGCTGCCTGGAGGAAGGAGGAACAGCAAGAAGCCGGAGATGTGTAGCGGGTGCACAGGACACAATCAACTTGAGTTGAAGGAAGTATACGAATAAAAGCTCAGTGGGAAATGTCTGAAGACCTCAAGAAAGACTCAAGACCTCAAGAACTCAAGCTTCAGCCATCTCCAGAGCCATCGTGGGGTATCAGCTTTAACCATTCATCCTGTCCAGAGAAACCGAAGCCTCCTAGCCAAGCAGTGCCCTCCTCCTCACTTTTCCCACCCCTCACACTGGCCATTCCAAAACAACAGTTAGCGAGAAGGAAAGGAGGTGAGACAGGAGAGAACCAGGAACTCACACCCTCCACACAGCAGGCACAAACTACCCTGGAGCAGGTACAACCTGGGAAATAGGGGAAGAGGTAACCGAGGTCAGATCCTTGTTATTCCACAATCAGGACGTTCAAATTACTGAATGTGAATGTGTCTGTATCCTAAAGTGACTGTGGGCTTGTCACAGAAGAGTACGTAGATAAATCATGGGGATGCTAGAGTCCTCTTCCTATGGTAGAGCAGCCTCTCTTCACTACATGAAGTTTAAGCACAAGTGGTAAACTATTTCATTCAGTGTTTTATCACTGTCCAACCACTATGCTTGTCCAATATTCCAGTTGTACATATAAGATTGCTTACATGCTTTCAGTCTTTTTAATGATAAATATTACTATTTTGGACATTTACTACATGGAGGGCACTATGTTAAGCACACACTGTATCAGTCAGCATCCCAGGAGAAAACAGAAGACATGTGAAAGTTAGGATTTTCCTAAGGAAGTTTATTAAAGGGATTATGGATAGTGCCCTGGGGCTAGTAATAGCAGCCACTATTACCTATCCTTGAATCTGAAAGGGAGAGGGGGGATCAGATTCCCAGGATAGAGGAGAAGGTTTTATAGAAAGCCTCTGGGAAAGGAACAGAGACAGACTAAAGCCATGCTGGAGGGCAGGGGGTCAGAATGAAACTCCCACCTCCCCCAGCTCTTCCTCTGATGTTCTGTCTCGGTTCTCTATCAGCCAAACCAAATGGGGCAAAGGACAAGGGTGTTTCCTACGGTTCACGCAGGTCAGCCTCCCAGGAAAGAGACCAGGTAGGAAAAAGGTGGAAAGTGGATAGCAAGAGGCAAATGAAGATATCTGGTTCACAGACACCTCTCGCTAAATTTGTAGAAGAAACTTATTCATATTTGCAGATAAGGAAATCGGGGTTTAGAGAGATTACATAACTAGTGCAAGGTCAAATGGTTAAGTGAAGCATCAAAATTAGCATCCAGCTCTGTCCAGACCATGTGTTCCAAACTACTGCTGTATTATCACTGAAATTTATTAAAAATTACTATTTTATCTAATTGCTAAATTATTTTTGGCCACTGACCTAGCATCCAAGGAAATATTGGCCAGAATAAAATAGCCAGTGAGTCACTGGCACAACAGCTTCCATTTTTAAAAAACTTTTAATTAGTAATTTTTAGCCAAAGTGTTCAAATCTAGAAAAAAAACTTACATATAAATTGGAAAAGAAAAGTGATCATTAGTCTAATTTAGGAAAAAGTCCTCAGAATTTTTCATTCTTTGATAAGCATTTCTTACCACAGGGGCTCCCTCATCTGACAAAGCGTAGTGATGCAGATGAAGTGCTATTTTTCTTTCTAGTTAAGGGCCTTCCACTCCCAGGTGTGGAAATTAGGTATGCTGGATATAATATCAAACTAAATAGCAGCAACAGTGACATGATCAGCCCAAAGTGAAACATGCAGATTGGTTCATACTGAAGTCCTTCCTGCCAGATGATTAAAAAGCAGCCATGACACTAAGTCTGTACCACATCAGACATGCAGCACATTTATACCTAAAATTTTAATTCCTCCATGTAGCAGTTGTCTTCTGTTGTGAATAAAAAATTACAATGAAAACCATAATAGATTCTAGTAATACTTCAAAAATAAATGAAACTCAAAAGATACAAATAACCTAGATTTAAGATCTAGATAAAACAAGGAATTTGTACACACATGGTTCCTTGCGAACAAAAATTGAGACAATCGGGAGAAAAACTAAATATGAAAATTTAAGTTCTACATGGATACAACAGTATACCAAAGAAGAAATTAGGACACAATTTTATTTTCAGAAAAAGTTTAAGGGATATCCATCTGGAGCACATAAAACTCCTTTTGTTAATTATTTATGAAACAGGAATACAAACTTCTAAACACTGAAAAATATTATGCCAACAGCTTGAGTCTGAGTTTGCAATATTAGTAAAAATTTCTGCAAGCTATTCTAAATGAGAAACTACATTGTACATTGCACTTACAGAGTGCCTCTCTTCAACCCACTTATAAGCCATCCCAGATCTCATGAAGTAGATTTGGGCTTTTAAGTGCACACAATTGAGAGGAAGACTTGAAATCACCAGGTAGATTAAAACCCTAAAGATGAATTAAACCACGCCTGTTGACTTTGTAAATTTGCCTAATCAGAGATTTGCCCATCTAATGGCCAACTCTTTAGGCACACCTCATGGAGTTCCAGATTTGTGAAGGAAGAAGCCATATCTTTAAGGTTCAGCCCCAATAGACCTTCAAATTATACCACTTCCACTCACCATCTGCCTGCAACTACATAAAAGACTGCATGTGAAATCTTCTGAGAGAAGCACCAACCGCATCCAGAAACGCGACATAGCCATAAACTACTCAGCCACCACACATCAGGGGTGGTTTGTTACACAGCAGTAGATGAATTGGGAATGCAGGTCAGTGGCAGAACAAGCACAAGGCCCTGGATTCAATCCTTATTACTATGAAACAATAAATAAATTAAAATAAATTTTAAAGTCAGATTACTATGCTATTTGTATTTGTGATAATAAACTGAAAATACTGCCCTTGACAAAATCACAAGGAACCTCCAACTGAGAATATGTCCAACCCATTAAAACTGGTACAAAAAGCGAGGAAGATCTGTTGAACAAATTCACCTTTCCAAAATATGATTTGTTTTGAGCGGGAAAAGAAATCTAGCTAACAATCCCAGCCCCCAGCTTCGACACAAGGCATTAAAGGGCGACCACTTGGGCCAATGGTATGCTCGCAGTCCTGTTGTATCTGCTGGCGAAAAGAGACATCACTAAGGAGATGGAAATTTTGAGTCAAAAAGTATAGCTGGTCAGCAAAACTGAATTAGAATATCACCTAACCACCATTAAGGAAGCTTTTCTGTACAACCACAATTTTAACTTCTGTTGGTATTTCCTTTGTGGTTTAGTTCTAAGGTTTGGGAAACAGGGAGGGTAACGCTTAAAGGTCTGCCCAAGAATGGTGTCACACAGCAATTTAAGGAGCCATGAAACCTTAATGCCACACAAAAAAATTAGAAGAAAAGGACCCAATTATTTTCAAAATTGGAGGGTTGTCAGTGGGATAAGTGCTATTAGTGCATCACGTCACCAATCTCTGTCACCTCTTCAAGGACTTGGTTTCAGAAGGCAAGCAGAAACAATAATTTGGACTTCTTGACCATGGCAGGGGTTCTATATATAAGAAACCATTAATTTGAAGGATTATAGGGATTGTGGAGTCTGTTATATTTAGTAGGTTATTATTTGCTTTGTAGCTGAGCTTAGATTTTTGATGAATAAACCAAAATTCCCAAACAACGTGAAATACAAGCAAGGCAAGTGAAACCAACTTGAATGTTACACTAATATTGTCATCCTGAATCATTTCACTACACACTGACCTGTTAGGAGTGATGGTATGCAGAGAATTTACAAAACCTATGTCAGCAAATTCAAGACATTTCTGTTTTACTTTCAACCAAGAGCCTTAATGATGGAAGCATCATTTGATATTAATTTTCTATTGGTTTCAAGAGTTGCCTCAGAAATGATAGGTTAAAACATTAAAAAAAACACTTAGGTCAATCCAATAGTCTCACTTTTTAGACTCCACTTTATTTGACAGAAAAGAATATTGATGTATTTTTCTCAGTCTTCTCTTTTCTATGTCAGCACACTTTATGAAATTGGAAATATGCTAAAGAAACATAATATATAAGAGTATATGTGGAAATTTAACATATGGCACCAAAATAGCACTTCCGACAAATGCAGAATATGGCATTTTCTTTTTTACTTATTTATGAACAATAAAAGTTGTATATATTTATTCCATAACATGATATTTCGATATATGTATATACTGTAGCATGGCTAAATCAAGCTAACTGATACTGGATTTGTTTTTAAATTCCTGTGTCAAACAGCCATTAAGAAAAAGTAAAGCAGGGCATGGCACTCAACAAACTCCAGGCAAATCAAATATTTAAATATTAAACCATGACATTTAAAGACTAGAGGAAAATCTGAAAGAGAAAAGAATGATAAATTTTACTACACAAACATTGAAAGAGGTTTTAATGGTTAAAAAAAATCAAAAATTTAAAGTTGAAAGACACGTGGCATATTGAGAAAAATACCTTCAACCAATATAGCAAAAGATGTTTCCTCAGTACATAGGATATACGGTACTTGTACATCTATAAGAAAAATACCAAAACCTCACTTTTTAACATGGAAAAGAGTACAAGCAACCCCTTCAAAATCTCTCTCTCTCTCTCTCTCACACACACACACACACACACACACACAACACACACACAAACACACACACAAATAATTAAAAATATGTACGTTAAAGTAAGAGTAAGGCATAGTTTTGAATTTACCAGACAAAGATTTTAAATTTCCTAATATACACTGTTCCTCAAAGTATGAACAGTTACTGTTACATTGTTGGTAACTGTATAAATTGTTACAGACATCTTAGAAGCTAATTTGTTACTATTTTTTTTTTTTTTTGGTGGTGCCGGGATCGAACTCAGGCCCCTTGTGCTTGGTAAGGCAAGCACTCTAATCACTGAGCTAAATCCCCAGCCCTCTAATTTGTTACTATTAAAATTGTAAATACAGTTGATTCTCATTCTTCATGGTACTTAATGGTCTAGACTCTATAGAGTTACCAGAAACAATATATTACTGAATATTGCCTCACTGCTCCTAGCAACAATGCAGGGATAGGTTTCTACAAGCCTCTGATCACAACAATTTCATCAACTGATCAATACATAAAACCTTTTTAAAATGCGAGTCTCTGTTCAAAGGTACTTTAATACAAATTGTGGGTTCGTTAACATTTAACTCACAGCCAGTGATGCTATCGCTCATCCCCAGATTCAGCTTGTCTAACTCATGCATTTTCTCTATAAGAGACATCACAGTTTTTCTGTGATCGGGAACACTAGGCAGCACCTCAGCACCATGGTTGGGGGACATTTCACAGAGCAAGATCATCTACAAAAATGAGGAAAATGTGGCACTGAGTAGACCATAAAAAGATGCTCGCTTCCAGCGTGAGAGCTGAAACAAGAAACAGAACATCACTTTGTTCAGTCTCGACCAAGAGCAAACACATCAAGCAACTCAAACATTTTGCTGTTCTGTGCGTGTCCACAGTGACCGTGAGAGCACTGCAAGTATCGATTGTGTTGTTTCAAATAATTGAGGTGAATTTGCAAATACGGGCCTGCGAGTAGAGAAGATCAGCTGTATGTGTGGTCATTAAGTCTGCAATTTCATTGATAAAAATGTGTCCTGCAGATATGTTTATACATGTGTGTTAACTGCTCTTATAAGGTCAATCAGAGCAACATCATATTGTAATAAAAATGGAAACAATCTAAAAATCCACCACCTGCATAAATTGTAATAGAGACATGCAAAGGAATGGAATGCTGTGTAGGCTTAGTATTCATATGTTAAAGGGGTTTTTTTATTAAAAAGAATATCTATGTTTACATAGCCATTAATTTTAGGTAAATTTCTGATAGAACATTCAAGGTCATACACACAATTTTAGATTAAAGAAAGAGAACTAAAGTTCTGGGATGGGGCAGGGCTCACTTTCTACTGTATATTCTTTTTTTTAATTTTATTTTAATGGTACATTTTCGATATACATATTGATAACATTCATCATTGGGGATTTGTACCTGTACATGATATACCTTGTTGCTTCTTTTTTTTCCCATTCCCCTCCCCTCACCCCCTCCTCCCTCCCTATTTACAAAAGCTTTGTTTCCATTTTTTCCTCCCATTTCTTATTTCTCTTGTCCCTCTGTTCCTTTCCCCCTCCCTTGTTCCCTTTCCCATTTGGACATTTTCTCCCTTTGGGGATGTACACTGGTACAACCACAGTGGAAATCAGTGTGGAGATTCCTCAGGGAACTAGAACTAGAGGTTCCATT
>QZML01000478.1:222084-243524 GCA_016801275.1 Hystrix brachyura
AAAAAAAAAAGATAGTATTTGAAAGAGATGAGAACTAGACAGGGAGAAAGGGGGAAAGAAGGAAGGGAAAAAGAAAAGAAAGGAAAAAGAGGGAAAAAATGGAAAAATGTAAATAAACCTACTGAAAATAGGGAAACGTAGGGGGACAGAAGGGAGGGCTGGGAAGAGGGGAAGAGGGGGGAAAACCAAGCTATATCATGTACAGGGACAAAATAACCATGTTGAATATGACCATTAGGTATACAATGTACCAATACATGCTCTTGGGAAAAAAATTTTTTTAGTTTTCAAAAAAAGATCAAAAATCTAAATATTAAAACAGAAACAATCTGCTATAAAATGAAATAGATGTAGGCAAAGACTTTAAGAACAAAACCCCAATTGCACAGGAAATATCACAGAGAATCAAAAACTGGGATCTCATCTTACTAAAAACCTTTTGCACAGCAAAAGAAACGACCAATAGAGTGAAGAGGCAACCCACAGAATGGGAATAATTTTTACTAACTGTTCCTCAGACAAAAGACTAATATCTAGAATATATGAAGAACTCAAAAAAAAATCAGACCTCTCCCAAACTTAAAGACGCTGTCTAAAAATGGGCATCTGAAATGAATAGACACTTCACAGATGAAGTACAAATGGAAAATAAATATACGGAAAAATACTCAACATCACTGGTCATTTGAGAAATGCAAATTAAAACAACCCTGAGATTCCATCTCACTCCAGAAAGAATGGCTATTAATGAATAGCTATTATCGGGAAATCAAACAATAACAAGTGCCAGAGGGGCTGTGAGGAAAAAGAAACCCTCCAAGATACATCATGTGTTGGTAAGAGTGTAGACTGGTGCAACCACTGTGGAAATCAGTATGGAGATTCCTCAAAAAACTAAAAGTAGAGGTTCCATTTGACCCAGCTATTCTTCTTTTTGATATCTTCCCAAAAGAATTAAAAGCACCATACCACAGTGATATATGCACAGCTATGTTTATAATGGCAGTTTGTAATAGGTAAATCTTGGAAACAGCCCAAATGCCCATTAAACAATGAATGGACTAAGAAGATGTGTGTGTGTGTGTGTGTGTGTGTGTGTGTGTGTGTGTGTGCTTAACACTATACTACTCAATACTACTCAGCCATAAGGAAGGATAAACTCAAGATATTTCCATGTAAATACGTGCACCTTGAGACCATACTTTTAAGTGAAATAAATCAGACACACATGTTTAAAATCACATGGTTTCTCTGGCGTGGGAAACTTGTGGGAAACTAAAAGTGTAAATAAGGACCTAAATATGTAATAGATATTGTGAAACAGGAAGAAAATATTCACATGGGAAGGGAAACTAGGGAGGGGAGAAGGGAAAAGGAAAGAGGAGAAAAGGGAAAAAACAGATACAGGGAAAAAATGGAAACAAAGTTTTGGAAATAAAAAGGGGTTGAAAGAAGGAGAGAGAAATGGGAAAAAGAAGAAGAATCAAGATTACTAATAGAGTAGGGCGAAAAATCACAAACTGGGAGAAAATTTTTGCCAGCTGTCCCTCAGACAAAGGTCTAACATCCAGAATAGTTGAACCAAATGTTCAAACAAATGGATTTAATAGATATCTATACAATGTTCCATCCAACACTAACAGAATACACATTCTTCTCAACAATACATGGGACTTTCTCCAAAATAGATCACATACTAGCCTATGAAGCACGCTTAAGTAAAGGCAAAAGAACTGAAATTAACCCATGCATATTACTGAACCATAGTGCACTGAAACTAGAAATCAATAGCACAAGACAACACAGAAACTCTGCAAACACATGGAAATTAAATAATACCCTCTGGAATAATCAATGGATCACAGATGAAATTAAAGAAGAAATTAGACAGTTTGTACAATCAAATATTAATGCCAGTAGGACATACAGGAACCTATAGTATACAGGGAAAGTAGCCCTAAGAGGGAAGTTTATAGTGGTGAATTCACACATCAGAAAAATAGAATGAGCTCAGATAACTTAATGATGCACCTCAAGACCCTAGAAAAACAAGAATAAAAAAGATGAAACTGAAGACAAGCCCTCACTCATAATTAGAAGTTCTAATATTCCTCATTCAATAATAGAATCAGTGTATAAATCAATAAGTACACAGAATATCACGATAATTCTGAACAACTTCCCCTAATATTCAATGGAACATTCTGCACTGCAGGAACAGAACACACCTGAAAGTCACCAAGCAGCCCACGTGCTGGGCCATAAAACAGGCCTCCATAAAAGGATTCAAATTACACAATACATTCTCCGATCACAACAGTACTGAATTAGAAATGAATAAGAAGAAACCTAGAAATCCTCAAATATTTGGAAATTAAAAACATACACATTGAAAATGGAGGAAAAAAACTATTTGCAAAGTTAAATTAATCCAGAATTCCAAGACTTTGTCTAGTTCCATTCTGATTTTTTATACATAACATCATATTACATCCCAGTATTACTCAATTTTAAAAATGCTGTTCCTTTACACATTTGGTATTGTGAATTAATACTCCTGTGTTTCTATACAGTAAGAACTATATACCTGTAACTTTTGAGGGGTGCTAGGGATCAAACTCAGGGCCTTGCGCTTGCTAGGCAAACAACTATAACTTTTTACCATAAACATTTCTAAAGATTGAATGTGTTGCCATAGACTAAGAACTATACAACTATTTTTTTGCCATAAGCATTTCTAAAAATTGAATTTAAAAAACTTGCTTAGCTTATATGATCTCTTTCCAGTAATACCAAAATATATCCCCTCACAAAAACAGGGGACAATGCTGTAGGTGTGCCTCAGGGTAGAGCTTTTGCCTGGCATGAGCAAGCACCTGGACTCAGTGCTCAGTACCAGGAGGGTGGGTGGGGGATAACACAGTGTGACAACTTCAGAAAATATTCTGCAACAAAGTCTATGTAATGAAAAGCATTTCAGTAAAAACATTTTAAATATTCTAATGTGCACGATTCAGTCCAATGCAAAAATTCTTCCAAAGTTCATAGCCACATTCATGCAAATTAGTAAGGTGATATTTACTGGCCTGACATTTCGATAGTTCTGTTGAATACAACATAAATAAACTCCTGGAACTTTCTTCAGGACCTACTAAAATCAAGAAAAATAAAATCAGTCCACTGGCATGGCAGGGTTAATTTATTGAAAAGGTCCATTACTTCCTCAATTTTTATATTAAAGAGTAAATTTTAAGTGTTCTTACCCAGAAAATGGCAAGTATGTGAAATGATTGTTATATTTATTCACTATATAAACATGCTACAATGTATACATATATCAAAAAATCTAATTACAGATCTTAAGTATATACAGTTATTATTTTTCAAATAAAACAATTAATTTAAAGTTTAAAAAGCAAGCTGCAGATCCCAGACTTTTCCCTTTCACCAGGTGAGGGCACAACAAAAACATGACAGTCTGCAACCTGAAAAGGGCCCTTGACAGAACCTGAACAATCGGGCAGCCTGATCTGGGACTTCCCAGACCCCAGAAATGACAGAAATAACTTTCTGTTTTTCATAAACGACTCAGTCTATGCTATTTTGTAATAGCAAGTTGAATGGACTAAGACAAAATGTAATGTACTTCGTTGATTTTCCTTGTTCATTTATTACCAGTGGAGGCACTGTTTCATTAAAAGCATCATGTTTATGAATATGCAGAGAAAAGATTATTTGATCCCTCTAGTTAATATAATTTCAGTCCTGTAAACTCAAATGTACCATTATATTTTGTCTTCACCTGGCTGTGAGACTTCATTTGACATTTTGCTTCTAGAAAGTATTGAATTGTACCATTTCTTGAAATCGAGCACCAAACAATTCTTTTAATTTGCATTAACTATAAGCTGCTCAAATACTACTGCTAGATTTTATAAAAGGTCAGTAATTTGAAGGGCACACAGCAAAGCTTTTATAAAGTAAACTTTTCAATTAGTATAACAGTTGAGCACTTTATTTATTTTATGACACTACAACATTTTGCCTTATAAATATGTCTTTTGTTCCCGAATTATGCACTGACCTAAGACAAGGACAATCGAGGTCATGGAATTGCAGCAAGTAGACCCTAGGATGTTAAGGCATCCAAGTTACATGTTCTCATTGACTCATTCATTCACCCAGCTGTCATTTGCTCAGCATTTGCACTGAATGAAGCATTTTGTCTTTTTTCATGCTTCATGTTCACTGGAATATCTACAAAAACAATTTTCCCTAGCCCTGCGATTCACAGCAGTCTTTCTTCTATCCTGTAGCTGTCCCAAAGTTTAATTCCTATAAGTGAAAAGCTACCACAAGCTCCAAAGTCTTTGTTTTAGCTAGAAAGCCCAGGGAAACGCAAGACAAATGGGAGCTTTATGCCTTGTTTCAATACCTGGCTATTCTCCCAAAGAGCACGTTCAGAAAGCGATACTCTGCTCCCAGCTGTCACTCTGTAAACTTCTAAGGCAATGTGAATTATACACAGAAGTATCACTGTTTTTCTGTTTTATTACAAATGTATTTTGGAATGTTTGTCTATTGGCTGACAAACTGATTTTAATATTGGTAGAAATATAAAATAATTTTGCTCAAAAATTTTATATTCTCAAGAAAGTGAAAATTCAACACACAAAATGGCAGAAAATATTTGCAAATTATAAGTCTGACAAGTGGCTTATATCCAGAATATGTTAATACTTATAACTCAATAATAAAAAAGACCCCCAAAATATGAATGGTCAATTTGAATAGATATTCTCCTCAAAACAATAAATAAATGAACAATAAGCACATCAAAAATCACTTGCTATTAAGAAACATAAATCCAAACTACAATGAAATACCACTTTACATCTACTAGAATGGCAATAAACAAAAATAAAAAATGACAGTAGTATGTGTTAAAAAAAAGATTTGAAGAACTTAGGCTCCTCATACGTTCCTAGTAGAAATGTTAAGTGGAACAGCTGCTGTGGGAAACAGTTTGGTTATTCCTCAAAAATGTAAACATAGAGTTCCCATATGATCCAACAATTCCACTCCCAGAAATATACCGAAGAGAAATGAAAATACATGCCCATGCAAAATCCCGTGCATGAATACTCAAAGCAGCATTACTCACCACAGACAAAAAGTAGAAAAAAATCTAAATGACCATCAGTTTGATAATATAAAACATAGTTTATCCCTACAATGGATATTATTTAACAATAAGAAGGAATAAAATACTATATATGCTAAATACCAATGAACCTTGGAAGCATTATGCTAAATGAAAAAAGACACAAAAGACCAAAAATGATATGACACCACTGATACCAAATATCAAGAACAGACAAATCAGTACAGATAAGAAGTGGCTTAGTGGCTGCTTAAGGCTAACGGTGAAAGAGAACAGGGATTAACAGCTATTATTTTTTTCAGGGAAGATGAAGGTATTTTATAATCAAATTCTGATGGTTGTACAATTCTGTAAGTATACACCATATTATACACTAAAACTGGTGAATTATAAGGTCTGTGAATTCTATATTAATAATGCTTTTTTTAGTTTTTATTTTTATTACTACATGATTACAGCACTTAATGATTACATTCTTTGTGGGGAGTTGGCACATGTACATATCACATCTCATTTCTTTTCATCCCCTTCCTTTTTCCTCCCCCATCTCTTGATCCCCTTCCCATTTGAAAAAGATCTATTTCCCTATGTCCTACTATCTATCTTTTATTTTGATCTTTGCAGTATTTATATTTCAAGTTTCCTGTATAAGAGAAACTATGCAATATTTAAGCTGTGTACCTGATTTATTTGTCTTAACATTATGGTCTCAAGGTGCATCCATTTTCCTACAAATGACTCAAAAGAAATTGTTTCTAAAACACATCTGTATGTTTTAAAGCAGACATGTTAATTGTATTGATTAAACATTAAAAATAATATAAACAGAATAAATTTTCTTGGCATATACCCAAGTGTTTAATCATTTTCTCAGCTGCATATGTTTAAAATATTTATATACTAGATTGAATTGTGTTTTCAAAAAAATCCATGCCTATGAATGTGATCTTACTTGGAAATAGGGTTTTTATAGGTATAATTCAATTAATATAAAGTCATACTAGATTAGAATAGGTCTCAATTCCAAGTCTTTACAAGGATCAAAGTCCTGATAAGAAGAGGGAAATTTGAACTCCGAGACATAAACACATAGAAGATGTGGCCCTGTGGAGATGGAGACTGAGACCACAGTGACACATCTCCAAGCTAAGAAAAACCAAAGATCATCAGCAACCACCAGGAGCTAGAAGACACTACACAGGATTCTTCTCTAGCACTTTCTGAGAAAGCGTGGCCCTGGCCAAGAATGATTTTTAACTTCTAGCCTCCAGGGCTAGGCAAGAATGTATTTCTGCTTTTCTGCAAATAAATATACGAAAAAAATGTTCAACACCACTGGTCATTCAAGAAATCTAAATTAAAACAACACTGAGATTCCATCTCACTCCAGAAAGATAGCTATCTTCAACAAATCACCAATAGAAAATGCTGGTGAGGCTGTGGGGGGAGAGGAACCCATCTCCTCTGTGGGTGGGAGAGTAAATGTACAGAACCACCATAGAAATCAGTGTAGAGATACACCAAAAACTAAAACTACAAGTTCCATTTGATCCAGCTATTCTCCATCTAGGTATCTTCCCAAAAAAGTTAAAAAGCATCACACCACAGTGACATGTGCACACCCATGTTCATAGTAGCACAATTTGTAATAGCTAAATCTTGGAAACAGCCCCAGTGCCCATCAAGAGATGAATGGATAAAGAAAAATGTCATTTTTATATACAGTGGAGTACTACTCTGCCATAAAGAAGGATAAACTTGAGATATGTTCTAAGTAAATAGATGCTCCTTGAGACCATAATTTCAAGTGAAATAAGTTGGACACATATGTTTAAATATCACATTGTCTTGTGTGAGAAACTGAAAGCATAAATAAAGAGCAAAATGGATGATAGATATTGGAAAGTAGGAAGAAAATGCTCAAATGGGAAGGAGAACAAGAGGGAGGAGAGGAAGGGAAGAAAGGAAAAGGATAAAAAAGAATGGAAGGAAGAAATGGAAACAAAAGTTCTGTAAATGAGGCAAGGAGGAGGGATTGGAGGGGGAGGAGGGAAATGGTGAAAAAAACAAGATATATTATGTACAGGTACAAATTCTCTATGATAAATCGATTCATATGTATGACAAATACGTACTAATAAAAAATGAAGTTAAAAAAAGGAACATTTTTCTGTTTTTGTAAGATCCTAGTCATTTGCTATCAGTCTTAGAAAACTAAGATGGTGTGTTACTAGCATTTTTTCCCTAAGGAACGTATTTTTCTCCATATGATTATGTTACTGTTACTATTTTCATAAAAATTGCCTGACACTGATTTACGTGGTTAGGAATTTAAAATTTCTGACACCTTCAATAGACTCCTCTCAATGAACCAAATTTTTAGTTGAGAAAATGTGTTCTCTACAAATGCCGATTTATACAGTAAAGGCATCTTTCTAAAGGAAAGATATTCTTTCCAGGCATAGTGACGCAAGCCTCTAAATCCAGCACCTGGGGAGGCTTGGACAGGAGAACCACAAGTTAGAGTGCACAAGTCAGAGATCAATCACTAGTTAACCGCACTTAGCAATTTGGTGAGACACTGTCTCCCAGAAAATTTTAAAAAGTTGGAGATATAGCTTGGTACCAAGGCTCTGGGTTCAATCTCCAGTACCATGAAGGAAGGAAGGAAGGAAGGAAGGAAGGAAGGAAGGAAGGAAGGAAGGAAGGAAGGAAGGAAGGAAGGAAGGAAGGGAAAAGAAAAGAAAAGAAGAAAGAAAGAAAGAGAGAGAGAGAAAGAATTAAAGAAAGAAAGAGAAAGAGATATTCTTAATTCTAAATGTTTTATTTTTAAATGTGTAAATATTTCAAGTCATTATCTTCAGAAATCTTGTCCTTTTTGCATAATACAAGGCAGTTTTCTTTTAAAAATATTCTATAAGCCCAATTCATCAAACAAGTTATCTCTAATTATGATTATCTGAACATTTTGCCAAATTTAGAAGTTACAGTCATAGACTTTCTCAATTTAATTTCAATCTTCTACAGATTAAGAATTTACCAAATTAAAAATAAAAGCCCCTAGATGTCAGCAAAAATGGCAATTAAGAAACTTACAATCTCCATAAAGCAATTTAAAAAAAAACTGAAAAAAAATTTCAGTGCTCTGGAAACTAACAAAAAAGCTTGCAGTGATCTGGGGAGTGCTTACTCAAGAAAAAGGGCTGAATCTCAATATGAACACTGAGCTTTGTCAGGTTTCGCTTACTATAATATTCTCCCCTGCTGCCCAGCTCAGTGGTAGCCTTAAAATAACAACACACATTGCTAGTACCAGAGAGAATAGAGCTGGGCTCATTCACAAAGAAATGTAATTTTTTGTTTTAATCTATCTAGCAGTTCCCTGAATGTCCAGTTCAATAGTCTTATTGTTGGGTTGGTTTGGTTTGGTTTTTTCTTTTTGTTTTGTTTTTGTTTCTATTTTTCAGACAGTCTCCCAATATAGGCCTGGTTGGCCTTGAATTTTCTACTTGCCCAGGCCTACCTCATGCTTGCGGTCCTCTGACCTCGGTCTCCAGAGTGATGGAATTACAGGAGTTCACCACCATACTCAGCTAGCTCAATAGTCTCATCTTTACCTCACCTAATTTGGAACCCACTCAGTGCCAAAGATGTTACTGGGGATATTTGCTGATGTTGGGTCCCTGCTTCCTGAGGCAATGGATAAGAGTCAGAGTAAGCAGTAGACTAATAAAAAAGCATGGAAGAAAAGAAAATGGAATATGACACTTTGGAGAATAAGGGCTTTGAAAAGCACTGTCACTTTCCTGGCATGTAGAAAGCCAAGTATATGTCCAGGGCCATGCATGTGCTCAAGATCTGAGAGACTTCAAGCCTCTCACTTCTCCCAACTCTGAAAAACGTGTCAACTGCCTGGCTGAGAATGAAAGATTTTCTCTAAAACACACAGGGAACAATCCAGCAGAGCGCAGATTTTTTACAAGGACTTTTAAAAATCACTGTCAAGTGTTTCACTGACAAGTTATTAGAAGACTAACTTCAGTGACCCTCTACAATAAGGATTAGTCATTTTTAAAAATTAGTTCAGAAAAGTCACTAAACAAAAACTATAAACAAGTCACCACAACCACAGGGAAAGAGATGATAGATTTCTAGAGAATTCACATCATAACATTCAAAATGTCCACTTTTTAACAAAATTGTGAGTCGTGAAAAGTAATGAGAAAGTTCAGCCTAGAGAGAAAAAAAAGGAAGAACCCATAGAAATTGTGCCCAAGGAAATCCAGATAAAGGAACTTGTTAGACAAAAACCTTAAACAGGCTATTTTAAATAAGTTCAAAGAGCTAAAGGACTTCATGCCTAAGATAAAGAAGACCGTAAGACTAGTGTCCTAACCAAAAAATAGCAATAAGTAATGGAAAGTAGTTTTAAAGAACCAAACAGAAATTCTACAGTTGAAAAGTAAAATAAATGAAAATTTTGTTCAAAAGTCTGAACTGTAGATTTTATCAGATAGAAGAGTCAGTCTACCTGAAAATTAGTTGGGACTATCCAGTCTGTGAAACACAAGGAAAGTGAGTGAAGAGAAACGAACAAGTCCTGAGAAAGTACCGAAATAAAATCAAGCATATAAACATATGAGTTACGGAGGGCCTAGAGGCCAAGTGAGACCATCTGAAGAAATAACAGCCAAACACGGGACTGTGATAGGAGCGGTAGCGCTGATGATCTGTGAATCACCTTCAGTGTTATATTTCTGGAATACTTCATGCTTCATGTTTGTCTTGAAGAACAGCGTCTGGCCCTGATTGAATGGCTCATCCAAACTAATTAAATGATCACTTGGCCACACTGTTAGTGTTCTCATTTTTTCGCAGTATGGTTGAGAGTTTTCCAAACCTTTAGATTATGCTTTGTATCTTGTCTGATTAACAATTCTGCCATTAACTCATTTCTCTCCTCCTACATTCAGTATAAGTAGTTGTGAGGAGCCAAGCCACACCTCCAATGCTTTGTTAAGAAATATCTTGAGCTAAATATCCGATTTCATCATCTTGAAAGCACTATCTTCCACAAAATACTAAAACACAAACATAATTCACCCAAAGTGTTTTTCACTTTCTAACAAGAAATACTTTTTCTCCAGTTTCTAATAATATGCTTCTCATTTCCATCCGAGACTTCATCTGAATGGCTTTTACCATTCATATTTCTTTTCTTCATTTCTTTTTTTTAGTGGGGGGTTTGGGGGATCAAACTCAGGGCCTTGCACTTGCTAGGCAAGTGCCCTACCACTGGGCTAAATCCACAATCCCATTCATTCACATTTCTAACATTTAGTTTATCATTACTAAGGTATCTGTTGGGAAAGCTACTTAAACACGGAGTCTTTCGACCCTGACTCATACACAGAAGAATGAGTCTAGAACCGCTTCCTTACCAAGGCCTGGAACCACTTCCTTACCAAGACATCGCCCACACATCCTGAACTGGCTTAGTGCCTAGTGAGTTGGAAGCTCAATATGTGCTTCTTTGTCCTGTTTATGCCAATGGCCCTCAGGCATACCTCCAACTTCCAGTATATCAGAGTCCATGGAGGAAGAGGGTGGGTTCCTCTACTGTAGCACAAGCGGGGTACAAGTAGGCCTATGCACTGCCTGGACACCCAGAGTTACTCACTTGCCGTGAGGGACTAACGTACACTCAAGGAGGTGATCTTGCTCTGTCTCTTCCCTATAAGAGTAAAGCATTCTCACAGGCAATGTTCGACTATGTTGTATTTTCCTTGGCGACTCTGGAGGACATTATGCTAAGTTAAATAAACCAGACACATAATAAAAATACTGTATAATCTCTCTGTGTGGCATCTGACAAAAGGTCAAATACATAGAAACAAAGTAGAATAATGTTTACAAGGAAGAGAGGGGAGTGGTGGGAAAAGCTGAGTCAAATGGTAAAGTTGCAATTATATGGACCAATTAGTCTAAAAACCTAATGTACAGCATCAGTATTATCATATTGAATTGCATAATGGAAATTTGTTAAGAGAGTAGATTTTAGGTGATCTTACCACAAAAGGTAGAAAAGTAACTATATGAGAATATGACTATGTCAATTGGCTATAGTTATTAATTAGCTATGTATATGTATATAAAAACACTACATTGAAAACATTAAATACATGCAATAAAAATAAGTTTCAAATAAAAATACTTAATTTTTAAAACAATAAAAATAATTATAAGTGAAATGTACAGGATTATGTACATAAAATACTGTGAATAAATGACAAAAACAAATTGGATAAGCTAGATAAAATGGACAAATTCTAGGAAGTTATCTCGTACTGTGGTGAACTAGAAATGCTTGCACTCTCCTTCCCTCCAAAGAACATCAATTTAGCAACAAATTATGGGAAAACTCCAGATGTAATAAATCAGAAACTCTTTAAAAGACTGCTGCCCTCAAGGAGAAGGCAAAACTAGATCATCCACTAGGGAAATTCGGAACATTTTGCCATCACTGACCCTGCCCAAACACAGCATCATACAATCAGGAAGACACCCCGTGATCATTAATTGTGGTATGTCATTTGACTTGATTTGACTAAACCTAGCAGGTTAGTGAACTCTGGATGTGTGTTTGCTGACATGTACGCCAGCAAACTGAGAGGAAGATCCGAACCAGATGTGGCAGCATCGACCAATAGACTTGTAGTTTGGGTAGAATAAAATACAAAAGGGAAAGAAGAGGGAAATGTTTCCTTCCCCGCCCCCCACTCCAGGAGCTCTCTGTCTTTGTAATTGCCTTTGGACCTTGGTCTCTGCTTCCTTTAGTCTTCCAGCGCAGACTTTTCAGCCTTCCAGTGCAGACTCTGGCTTTCCAACACAAACTCACAATGGAGACTCTGCCACAAGTTTCTGTGCCTTTTATCTTCAACCAATACTGGATCCTCTGCACTCCAGCATGCAGACAGCCATTTTGGACTTGTCCATCTCTGATCTGGCAGACAGCCATTGGGACTATTCTACTTCCGATACAGTAAGCCCACCTAGTAAATCCCTGGTATACTTATACATATATTTTATATTGATCTGTTCTTCTAGAAAACCTTAACTAATACAGATTTTGGTAGCAGAGAAGTGAGATTGTTCTGCGATGCTACCTGACCGTGTGGCTCAGAAGTCTGTAGAACTGGTTCATAAGAATGGAATGGCAATGTTTGACCTGCGCCATTACGCGTTGGCAGTGTTTAGCTTTCTTTATTTTTATGGGGCTCATAGCTGGCCAGTTATGGATAAAACTCTTAGCCTAAATAAATCTTTTTCTTTTATTTGTGTCAGGTATTGCGTCCCAGGGATGAGAAAGTTACAAAGACATCTACCGATCATTAAGAAATAGAAAATATAAATGGAATAACCACTAAGGGAATTAGATTTGCAATCAAAACCCTCCTCTCCACCCCCGCAAAAAAGGCAGGACTGGAAGGTTTCATTGGTGAATTACAACAAATATTTAAAGAGACATGTTGAACTTTCTCAAACCATTCCCAAAAAAAATTGAAGTGAAAGGAAGATTTTAAACTAATTCTGAGGAGCTGGGGATTTAGCTCAGTGGTTACAGTGCTTGCCTTGTAAGCACAAGGTCCTGAGTTCAATCCCCAGCACCAAAAAAATAAATAAATAAAAAATAAATAAATAAACTAATCCTGTGAGAACAGCATCACTCTATCAAAGCCAAACAAAGAAACTACAAGAAAAGAAAAATTATAGACCAATGTCTCTGATGAATCCTGATACAGACCTTCCACAAAATACTACTAGGATAGGAGATAGGGCATGGCAAAACTGGCTGAGGAAATAAGCAGGACCCGTTGGTTACAAGATCCCAGAACAGCATCAAATAATACCAGGACCCCTGTACAGAGAACTTCCTGCAGGCTCCCATGAGATGTGGATGACATATAAAGACACAGACACCACAAGAAGCCCACTGTCATGACTCTTCACGGTAGCCCACTCTGTGTCTTCTGGACCAAGATGTACTTTTATTTTTGCTCTTTTTCTCCTTTCCTCTTTTGGTCAGCCCAACTTAGCTCTGCAGAATCAGTTTTTCCCTTACTCCTTCACCCCTCACTTTTCAAGTAAACTTTTGGCACCATTTTTGGCTTGTCTTGTTTAATTCTTTGTTCAAGGCAAGAAGGACCTGGAATGCATTTAATTGGCAAGCCATTTCAAAAAATAAAAGAACTACCCAGTAACATTAAATTTATCAATCTGGATTTAATTTACCTGTTATTAAATCTATCAATCCAGATTTAACAGATTATTGAAAGAACTATACACTATAACCAAGTGGGATTTATTTTTACACTGCAAAGATGGTTCAACATGTGAAAACCAGTCAACATAACAACCACATTAACAAAACGAAGGGGGAACCACAAAACTTCTTTAATCAATGCAGAAGAACATTTGACAAAATGTTTATGGCATTATGTTAAATAAAATAAACTAGTCACAAAAAAACTATTTATATGATATACGGTAAGACCCTGCTTAATGCTGGTCTGCTTAATGCTGTTTCAGTATTACGTGGTTACATAAAAGTGCAGTAAAATTGGGGATTTCACTGTCGTGCAGTGTGTGACTCAACACTGTCTCGACTTGGTCGTGCGGCATCTCAGCCTCTTCATGTGACATCTCAACAGGCTTGCAGAGCGTTTGTTGTCATTGCATACAAATCAGACCAGACCAACAAACGTATACTATGGCTGGAACTAAACAAGCATGTGGACCCAAGAGAATCTACTGTTGATGTTGGCGAAATTGTCAAGCTAGCTAATGAAACAGGGATGGACAATATAAATGCACAGGATACTGAAGAATTACTGCAGGTTACTGGTGAAAGTCTTTCCAATGACAGTCTAAAAGAATTAGTAGAACAAATGCATAAAGATGACAAAATAAGTGTTTCTGAAGATGAGGGGTAAAAGGAACTTTCAACAGATTTTCTAAAAAAAAGTTTAGCCCCTGCAACAGAAATTTTGGATCAGTTTATACAAAATGTCCAAACTCTGAAAGAAAATCAAAGGCAAGATGAAGTTTCATTGATGCGACATCTTGCTATCAACAATTGCTTGCTGAATGAAACCAGGAAAAGCAAATATTAGATGGCTTCATTAGAAAAAACAAAAAATTTCCAGTGAAAAAGAACCTTCCTTATCAAAAACATAAATTTTTTTTTGATTTTAGATTTTTATGTTTTGTGAACTAAAAGCATTATTAGCAGTAAAATGTACATAAGTAATATAATAAAACAAAGAAAATTGATAAATTTTCTTATTTCTGTTCTGCTCCACCTGTCCCCACTATTTACGTGTTAAGATAACCTCATTCAATGCTGTTTTGTTTAGCACCAGGACTCCTTAAAACATATCCCCACGTTAAGAGGGGTCTTCCTGTACCGTAGTCAGGATCACAGAGCAGGAGAAGGGCGGTTCCTGGGAGCTGAAGTGAAGGGGTGGTAGGAAGTTATAATTTAATGGGTGGAGATAGACCTTGAGAGGCCTCCTTTGCCTTTCGAAGGAGAGGGCTTTGTATAGTCTTCTAGCACATGGGAAATTATAGCTTTTACCAGAAAGAGATGAACTGGTTCTCTAAATCCAAAACACTCAGAAGCATCTAAGGAGCTGTAGTCTTTGAGGACAATCACACAGATGTCTCCATCCCATGAGTCAGGGTATCAGGTCTTCCAAAGCAGAGCCCTGACCTTGACCTAACACCCTGACTTGATTGAACATTTAATCTTCAACAATCAGACTATTGCAGGTCTTGCATAGGCCCTCAGCTTTTGTTCATTTGTTTGTTTTTTGGTTTTTTGAGACAGGGTGTCACTATGCAGTTCAGGCTGGCCTTGAACTCACTATGTGGCCCAGGCTTACCTTGAACTCTCAGAAATTCTCCTGCCTCATCCTCTCAAGTGCTAGGATTACAGACATGCACCACTAAGGCTGGCAGGTGCTCAGCTTTGTTCACCTTGTCATTGTAAGAGATGAGAGCTTTTTATATGTAACCAAAGAGACATTCTAACTTTCACAACTGACTTTCAAGTGTATGTTACTTACACTCAGTGGTTTCTTTTTTTTTCTGTAGAGCAATGGTGAACTTTAGAAACAGCCAATCAATCCATTTTTACCTGTATTTATTATTTTCTCCCATAATTCTAAGGCATTTCATACACTACACTCGCAAGTACATTCTTTTCTGATAAACCTTCCCAATTTTCCACTAGTGACCTGCAATGAGATCCACCCTCACTGTGCTCCACCCACTGCTAGAGAGGGTTCCTCTTTGCCAGCCAAGTATGAGTCATCCAGCTCCAATACTTTACCTTATTATTTGGTTTTCCAGACAAGTCCTGCTACCACGTCCATTAGGTTCTCTAGAAGTCGACACTGAGATATAGTATACAAGATGTAATGGTAGGAATCAACACCTGTGAAGGAAAACTGAAAAATCAGATTGGGCCAAGGTGAACTGTGTTACAAGGCTTACGAAGGCTTGGTCAACATGCCAAAGAGCTCTGAATCAAATATTACCAGTCAAGTCCACCACAATAGTAATTTTTTTAATTCACTAAGAAATGAAGGGCTGGAGTTATAGCTCAGTGGAAGAGCATTTACCTAGCATGCACAACACCCTGGGTTTGATCCCCAGCACCCCAAAGTAAAAACAATTTCTGAAAATGTGTAGACTGAGGGTATATCTCAGTGGTAGAGCACTTGCCCAGCCTACACAAGTTCCTAGGTTTAATCACCATCACTATAAAAGAAAAATAGAAAAGCCTGAAACAAATGCTACGCTACACTGATTGCATAACAACAGATTAAACCATTAGTCTTCCAGGAAAACTGGGGCATGTGCTCTCTCTAGCTCTAGGGAAATCCGCTGTAATTCCAGGTCCTCTGCCCCGTCCCTCACCCTCCAAAAACAGTTGGTTTAGGCAGTTGTGGTTTTTTTTTTTTTTTCTTTTTCTTTTCTTTTGGGCCTTCATAGTGAGTTACCACCCCACCCCTTTTTATTTATTTTCAGGCAGAGTCTTGCTAAATTGCTAAACTGCCCAGGCTGAGCTCAAATTTGCAATCCTCCTGCTCAGCCTCCCAGAGTCCCGGGATTATAGGTGTTTACCACCATATCCAGCCTATAGCCATGCTTTATATACCTTCCTACCCTGGCAGGTATGTGGGAGGACACGCTCAAAAACAAGCCTGCCAACGAAATACAACATGGCCGGAGGCGAGAATGAAGATCAGCTAATCAATTTCTCTTTCTCGGGAATTTTAATTAAAAAAAAAACAAGAGAACAGTTATCAAAGGGAAGCTAAAGTGAGATGGTCTAACTACAGAATTGGATAAGGAAGCGTGGAAGATCATGTTCAAGCAGAAATTATGAGGGAAAGGAAACTGAGTAAACAGAAGCAGCAGATCAGAGAGATTTCTGTTATTAGGACAGAGAGAAACAGACTGACAGAGGCTGAAGGGTGGAGCTCAGGACAGAACACTCCTCTTACTTTAACTGTAGACTCACCGGCCCGTCTCTGCTCTTCAAGAGGCCTGTCTGATCTTCATTTGCAGGTTTGCATGACTCTTCCTCCACTGCCAGTTGTAGGATCCCCTTTTCATCAAGGTACCTACCTATCCGGTGCTTCCCACCCTTCCTTTACAAAGTAGTTCTCTGACGTTGGCTTTAAAACCAAATATTCAGCCCGCCTTTTTTATTTTGCATTACAATAAATCTGCAGTGTCACTGGGAGGTTTCCTCTTGTTAGTATTCCCAAATCCTGTGTTATTTTTCGATTCAATCTCCCAAAAATATAACTCTGATTCTGTATTAGTTACCTTTCTAAAGTCAATGGTTTGCAAAAGAACAGATTTAATATAGGACATTTACACATTACATTCATACACACAAGCCAAATGCAGGAAGAGTGCAGAACGTCTGTCTGTGCACAGGAGACCCGAAAGATCCAATCAAGGGCTGGAAGCCCATAGCAATCTCCCACGTAAGTCTATGTCTGCACTAAAAGCCTGAAGAAAGCTATACTGGAGCCAGGGTAAGACACTCACAGCAGAGATGAGGACCAGAGCTCCCCTGAAGTGAACAGCAGCCATCCCCAAAGACAGCAAGGCCCCAAGCTCCTTCAGTGATGAAACTGGCTGAGTTCCCTTCGGGAGAATCAGCCACAGCAGAGCTTCTCCCGGGAAACAGCTGGCCCCTGTCTTCCGTTCCTGTTCTCCTTTATGTTGTGTCGGCAACAATCCTCAGGTGGATCTTCTCAGCCCAGAACAACACCAACTCAGTCCAGCTGGGTGTTCCCGCTCAAATTGACCACAATAACAAGTCCACCACAGATTCTTTTAAAATATCTTATTTAGTGGTGATTCAATTTCATCTGTTACAGCTACTGCATATTGTGCTACTGAAAAACTTTCTGAACTTAGACATAACTGCACTTGTGGCAAGAGTCCCAACAGTACTATTCTACATCCACAGCAGAAGGACAAGAAAATTGGATCTTAGGACTCCTTATCACTGATTCTCCCTCAACCACACCAACTCTGGGAAGTTCATTCCTGACTGTCTGACCGCAAAACATAGATAATAAATTGCTTTTCTAGTAAAAGGACCTGGCATTAGATTTTCCTATTTAAATTGTATTTCTACACTATACAAAATATCATTGCCACCCACTTCAGGTCTACAGAGCCACCTGCTGTTTCAAGAACATACTGCAATGAATGAGCGTTTATTTCTCTGTTTAACTTCTCTCCAGCTCTCCCCCTTCCTCTACCTTTCTTTTTTTCTCCATTGTTGTTGGTAATGATGGTGATGATGGTGGTTACTGTTCTCAAGATAAAGATATTACACTGTGCCATATCCAAGACTATTTTATTGTGATTGTGTGCCTATGGAAAAGTGCTACTAATTGCACTTACTGAATTTTGACATTTATATTTGAAAAAATTATCCCATGTTGGGAATAGAGAATTTATTTGCTTATGGAGAATATATATTTTTATTACTTTTGGAGAATATATCATTATTTTTATTGTTTATTGTTTATGGAGAATATATCATTAACTCTTCCTCTAAATGTGCTCTGAACAGTAAAAAGTTTTCAAAACAAAGGTCGGTCCTGTAATGTTAATTGCATTTTGCTGTCTAGCCCTGTGGTCAGTCTGAAAAGGAGCCTCCGGAGGCTTATAGCCCGGGGTGCTACCTGCACTTTTGGAACAAAACTAGAGACACAGACATCTGCGAAATGAAGTCAGGACAACAAGAGTCCTGATTCGGTCATGCCTTTCAGGTTATTCTCCTTCCATCTGAAAATTTAAATGTGAAACGAGTACAGAAACTTTCTAAGAAATTCCAAATAGGTCTTGCAGTATATGCATGTTCACCGAGACAGGAATTTCCTCACCTTCTAGTGCTATATGTCCTTATGCAACAGAAAATATACATGTATGTAATCAGTGTTTTGAAATCACCCCATGTTTATCCCTGATGGTGGACTGCAAGAGCTAAGGGAAAAAAGAGCTCTGTGTTAACTGAACAAAATGGGTTCTGGAAGAATATGTAAAGCCACTGGTGTTTTATTAATCAAAAGACAATTCTAGAGGGTAGTTCCAGTTAAAATGAAGAGAGGATACTCCACCCTGTCTCATCCACTGAATGCAAATAAAATTCCTGCATAGAATGCAGGCAGCGTTATCAAGGACTCAAGAAAAGTAAATGAGAGCAGGCTAATTAGAGGCAAAAATCAGAGCTACCACCGGTGAATTTTCTGCTCTTCTTCTCCCACTGTTTTCTGGCTTCAGATACAAAAACATCCCCAAACCCTGTACCCTGCACAGAGTGCAAATAGAGGTCCAATAAAAGCCCTGTCATTCTGGTCCAAAGAACAAGAAAAGAAGCCCCTGTGGATCAGAGAGAGTAAAGCATTTGCAAGGTCCCACTCATATCCAAGAAGGCATCAGCGTTAGTCCCATAATACCTCATATTCCTGTTCACCTTGCCCACTGACGAAAGCGCAAGACTCTCTTGTCTTCTGCTATCACTCAGATTTCCCTTCCCGCTCCCATCCCCATTGCCATTCCCACGGTGTTCCTTATGGCCTCTGAGAGGCTTACCACTCTACCCACTCCAAAATCCTTCCACGGCCCCCTTTCAAACTCTTGATCATGAAAATAAAGCCCCACTGAATTACATCCTTCCTATCGGAAATTCTTTCCATATCACTGCCCTAACCAGAATCTGGTGTAGCCCGCCCTCCAGTCTGCTATTTCTCCAGAAGTACGTTCTATGCAAAGGATTGCAAAATAAACCTCAGGCCTTGCCAGGATTCCTAAAGTCATCTAAAACAGAATTTAGTTCTGCTTCAGTATTCCTACATCTTATTCAGAACAAGAAATGTTTAAAATGTCCAGAAGTTAAAATGAGTTTAGTCTCAGTAGGCTGTTTAGTTACCAATTTAAGTTATTTAGTATCCAGGCAAGCTGTTGTTAGACTAGGTGCTATGAGAACTTAATGTCAGAAATACCAGCATTCATATATATGTGTTAAAGTCCGTACCTTATATTTTAACTCCAAAGGCAGAACAAAAATCTTAATTATGAAGAAAGTTCAAGGGAAGAAATAAATAAGGGATGCAACTTTCTTGACCCTCCATCCTCAACCCAGTCACTTTGGATTCCTTCCTTGAGCATTTCTAAACCCTGATCCCTTCATGGCTTCTGACTCTTATGGTCAAATAATTCCTCTTTGGTCACACAGATTCTGCCGTGTCAGGGTATCAAGTTTATTTTATGCTTTCATCAGGCAAAGAAAATATTCTCTCCATTCTGTCTCTCTCTGTCTCTCTCCACGTGTCTTTCTCTGTCTCTCTCTCTGTCTCTCCCTGTCTCTCTCTGTCTCTGTCTCTCCCTGTCTCTCTCTCTCTCTCTCTCTCCCTGTCTCTCTCTGTCTCTGTCTCTCCCTGTCTCTCTCTCTCTCTCTCTCAGAATGGTACATACATGGCTGAAAGCATCCAATTGATAAATGATTTTTCTGTTAAAATGCTAAATTATGTGAGCTCTCTAGTGCCACCCAGATCTGACATCTGTGATTCTGTGTTTCACGGTGCTGTGATTTTAAGGCCCTAATCCATTGGGGGCTTAGTTGTCAAGGCACTTATGAACAGCTTCATCCTTTTCTCTCGGGCCTCCTGTCTGGGATTTCAGATATGTCTGGCAGGCTCCCGAGTCAAGTGACAGCTCTCTCTTTAAGGAAGTACTCACAGCCCATTGGCAGGTCTGTATGACCTACCTTGTAAGAGAAGACAGCCATAAGCACCACCTTTGTGACCCAAAAGACAGGTAAGCTCCAGTAAAGACAGGGTGGAAAAGTGCCCCAGGTGTTTTTTTAATGAAGTAAAATATCCACTGTCCACTAGACTCCTTTGCTTTTGCAGAAAAAGCTACTGAGAAGCTCTGTAGAGAAAGAGTGGTCAGTGTGGCCTTAAAAAAGATCTACCTCAGAAAACAAGATGGCAACTTTTCAGGAGCCAAAGCTGCATTTGGGTATTACTCCACAGCAGAGGAAAGAACCCCACAGAATTCTGCCTTCTGGTTGATCACTTCAACCCTTCAGTGGGGCCAGAAGGAAAATTCACCTTTTGGAAGAGAAAAGGATGGAGGTCAGGTCTTTCATCACCCAAGATAGTTGGTGTCCTGTGAGGTAAAAAGAGGGTAAAAAATAGTGAACTTCTGTAGAAGAATGAAATTGGATTCATATCCCTCACCATATACTAAATTAAAATCAAAGTGGATCAAAGATCTAAACAACAAGACAGAAACATTAAACCTTCTGGGAGACAGAATAGGTAAAACACTTGAAGACATAGGAGTAGGAAAGGACTTCCTAAATAGAACCCCAATCGCACAGGAAATAACAAGCACAGGAAATAACAACAAGAATCAACAAATAACAAATGGGACTACATTAGACTAAAGAGTTTCTGTATAGCAAAAGAGTCCATTAGGAGGGTGACGAGAAAATCCAGAGAATGGCAAAAAATCTTTGCTAGCTACTCCTCAGACAGAAGACTAATATCTAGAATATACAAAGAACTCAAAAAAAATTAAACTACCTAAAACCAATGACCCACTCAAGAAATGGGCCAGAGAAATGAACAGATACTTCACAGTGGAAGAAATACAAATGGCCAATAAACAT
>QZML01000478.1:254709-279873 GCA_016801275.1 Hystrix brachyura
CACAATTTGTAATAGCTAAGTTTTGGAAACAACCTAAATGCCCAACAACTGATGAATGTCTAAAAAAGATGTGGTTTTTCTACATAATGGAGTACTACACCGCTATAAAAAAGGATAAACTGGAGTCATTTGTATGTAAATGGATGTTCCTTCAGAACATACTGTTAAGTGAAATAAATCAGACACTTATTAGTACACATCGAATTGTTTCTCTGATATGGGAAACCATAAGTGTCAATAAGGACAAAGGGGTAGAATAGATATTATGTTTAAAAAAAAAAGAGAGAGAGATAGTATTCAAAAGAGAGAACTAGATAGGGAAAAGGGGGATAAAGAAGAAGGTTAAAAGAAAAGTAAGATGAAAGGGGAAAAAATGGTAAAGTAGCTACACTTGTTGCAAATAGGGAGGGGTGGGTGAATGGAAGGGAGGGGAGGGGAAGGAGGAAGAGGGGGGAAAACCAAGATGTATCATGTACAGGTACAAGATAACCATGTTGATTATGATCATTATGTATACAATGTACCAATACATGTTCGTGGTAAAAATAAAAAAAAAAAAAAAGAAAGAAAAGGGGAACAAAGGCAAGAGTTGGGATTTTGCATAGCTGTCAGGGTAAGTAATCCAGGTCAAGCTGAGGTCTGGCTGACTGTCATCACAAGATTGTTTCTGTGATGTTCTCAGAGAGGCAGCATCACTTGAAGGGGACATTCTGTTCCCAATGAGAGATGGCAGCTCCTGCTACAAGGACAGCCTTGGTTCTCACCATAGAGTAATTATTCCTGCTTAGGGGGTGATCACACCATGGGGGAGGGTGACCTCCTCTGTTAGACTCACCATTGCTTGGCTTAGCTTCAGTCCTTGTCATAAAGATGTGTATTGATCCACCCTGCTATTCTTGAACTCAAGGTGACTGCAGAAGAGTTGCTCAGAAGGAAAAATTTAAAAGGATACATGAAATTATTCTGAACTTTTAAGATTCCGTCTCCATATGTGCTTTTATGTCACCTTTTCCACTATATCCAACCCCAAATTCTTTTTTGAATATTGTGCCATATGCTCTGCTTTAGTTATTTACCTACTTGACTCAGTTTTATGTGTATTTATGTCTGTCATTAAGTCTTCTTCTATGTTAAATTAAATTTGACCTAAAGCTACCTTTGTATTAAGACAGCTATAATCTAATTTAATAACCTTAGTCTGCAAAATAACTTGAGAATATGTTTGCATCAAGTAACCAACTCTTAGCCAAACATAGCAGTTGAGCTTTCAGCCAACCACAGGCTGCAAAAATGCCAAACAAGATAACTGCAGACTGTAACCAATCATGCTACTTCGGTACGTCACTTCCTTTTTCTGGCTATAAATATTCCTGCCCAGCTTGTGCAACAGAACTTTTGATCCTGAGTGCCACTTAGTTCACAAACCTTTTTTTTTTCCCCTCCCAATTCTATTAAATTTGTCTAAGGTTTCTCTTTTAATAGTATTAAAATGATACTTTCATTATCTGAATTCTTAGATAACATGGTCACAATATTCACAATGTTAAAAATTAAATGAACACTTTAATCACTACAAAGCATAACAGCCAGTCCAGTCAAAGCCGATTGTTAATACTGTAATTGTAACGCACTTAAGTTCCGCACTTGAATCACAATATTCTGGGGGAACACAGTGGATAATTTTTTTGTAAACTACAAATCACAGTAGCCAACATCAGGAATTAGGGGCGAAAACAGCAACAGTGACTAGAAAAGACACAAAACCTATGCCTTATCCACTTGACACTAAAAAAGTTGCTTCAGCCAGACTTCTAAGCCAAATTACGAGTTTTGTACTTTCCTTTCCACTTGTCCTACTCATAATCTCCGAAATCCGGGACTTTTGAAGCCTCAAGAAGGGATTTCCTGAGACACAAGCCTTTCCTTACAAAATCTGTGACCCTTTCAGGCAAACCCGGACCACTGATCACCCTTACTGGGGTCCGCCCCTCCCATTCCTCAGTCTTCTTTTCCATCAGTTGGCCTCTCTCCTCCATCCTCCTGTCTCGTTCACTGTCCCCACAGCTCTGCCCCTACCTTTTCCCTTTCAGTTCCTTAATCTCTCCAACTCTGTTGCTATGTTCTGTCTTCTTGTCCCTTGGTCTATCTCAGACCCTCACCTTCTTTATTTGGGGCTTAGATCTCCTCTTTCTCTCAGTTTTTCCTTCTTTTTCTTAAACTATCCCCTACATTTATTACGGAATTGGAATTTCCCCGTGGAGCATATCTTACAATTGTTAACATAGTCAAACTTCATCCTTAATGCTAGCTAAATCCTTTCTCGATGTTCCCTTTATCACTTTGGCCCCGCCCACAGTGGAACTGCCTTGTACCATTACAAATACTTTTGGGTAGAACAGCTAATGAAAATACTGTACCATTCCAAGTTATTCCTCTTTCACAAAATGCATCCTCCAAGTAACGACACTGTCACTCCAAAATTCTTCTCCAAATCCTCTGTAAAAACTCTTTTCAAAAGTTTGCCCCTAAAAAAAAGAAAAGTTTGCCCCTTACTGGTGTGGATCTTATTCCTCCTTTCCATTATCTTTCCCTCCCTTCTCTGTCGTAGTGGTACAGCCCAATCTCAGGCTCCGAACAGCAAATCTCCCGGTTGTACGGAACTCGTTAGATTCAATATGGCGGCCCCCTGTGGACAGTTGCCTGGTAGAAGCCATATTGACTCCTGAACTAAGTCGCCCGACGCGGGTGCAGTTCTCACCTGAGGAAAGAAAAGAGTTCGCCAATATGGGTGTGACAGCCGTCACCTTTAAACTGTGATGGGTGCTTCGGGACCCGATAATCGAGCTGGGTGGCAGGAGGGGAATTCATGGGTTCAGGCATTGAAGAGTGGGGCAAGCGTCCATGAGGGTCAGTGACTGGAGTTCGGTGGAACCAGTGATGGGAGTCTCTGGGGTGTGTGCTGGGAGCGTGTAGCGGTCAGTAAAAGCAAGAGCTGTGTGTGGAAGGTCCGTGCGCTGACGAACAGGGCTTTGTGTGGCTACTGATTTGTGGACCTGTGATGGCCAGTGAGTGATGCGGGTGGGAAGTGCACGTCTTTTATGGAATCTGTGATTCCTTGGTTTGGTGGTTCATTGATTTGTAAGAGACATTAATGGAGCAGTTTACTGGGAAAGGCTTCACTTTACAATCTCTACACATCACGGACCACCTTCAAATTGAAGGCCCCCTTTAAATTTTCTCAAACCACACCACCATCACTCCTGCCCATCCATCACAAGTAGGAAAAAACAATTTCTGTAAAAGAATGGTGTTACTGTTGTCAATTCCCTCTGACCAAAGACCACCAAGAATATCCAGTAGTTAAGTAAGTTACAAGCTATTGCTGTTGCAGCAAGGAAGAAGGCACACTGGGCAACTGTTGCTGCGTATCAGTTAGGAGGTGTTACAAAGAATTTTTTTAATAGGATTTGGGTTTGTGTTAAGGGATTTTTTGAAGACGTTGATAAAGTGGACCTTGCTGTAGTCTGGATGCATTCAGGAAGTAGAATAATTCAATGACAGGGAATTTCAGACCGAAAAGATCGGACCAAAGCTAAATCTGCAACAGTAAAGCAGTAACAGTATCAGGAAGGGAGGAGGATATTCGGTATTTTATGTCTCAAACAATGTTAATGTTCTGCATTCAGACAAGATTTCAGAATGGTCTGGGCTTTGTCTTGATCTTATCATGGTTATAGTGTGATC
Organism: Hystrix brachyura; assembly: GCA_016801275.1. NCBI lineage: Eukaryota > Metazoa > Chordata > Mammalia > Rodentia > Hystricidae > Hystrix > Hystrix brachyura. The sequence continues at coordinate 258,454 of QZML01000478.1, forward strand.
TTACCTGATTTTGATGGTCTGTGTAGTTGTTTATGTTGAAGAGGAGAGCTGCGAGCGCTAGGCCTATTCTCAGATGTTAGGGGACTCATTTTCTCATGAAAAGTGTGCTTTCAGTTCTGTTTTTTCCTAAGTTTATTGAAATCATTCTATGTTCTATTTAACAATTATTTATTGAACATGTCATTTACTTGAAGCAGGACTGGGTGTTCAGATACAAGCTTGACTGTTGGTTTCTTACCAGGTTTGCTTTCATACAGCTTGAGATATCACATATGAAATAATCTCCTTATTATGGGGACTCCTATATTTCCTCTGAAAAGGAAATAGTTCAGCTCTGTCTCCATGACCCATCCTGGAACTAGGAAGGGTTTACCTTCCTGCACTGTGGTATAATTCTATCTATCAGTGGTTCTAATCTATCAGTAATTTTTTATACAGACACCCACCCTGTTGTTTGTTAGCAATAATAATTTAAACAAAAAAAGTCTTAAACAATTTTAATGTATGAATATTGACACAGCAAGAGAATTTGTTGAGTTGAGGTAGAACATAGAATAGCTTGTCTTTGTTGGGACTGCTTTAAGAGACTATCATACATGGGTTAGCTTAAACAACAAACATTTATTTCTCACCATTCTGGAAGCTGAGACATATGTGATCAAGACACTAGCAGATATAGTGTATGATAAGAATATTCTTCTTGGTTTGTAGGTGGCTGTCTTCATATTAAATCCTCATTTGGATGAGAGACAAATCATCCCTCTTATGTCTCTTCTTTAAGGACACTAATCCCATTCATGAAAGGCTATACACTCATGAACTAATTACCTTCCAAAGACCCCACCTGCTAATACCATCGCTTTGGAGGTTAGAGTTTCAACATTTGAATTTAGAAAGGACGTTCAGTCCATACAGACCTCTTAGGATTTTGTTGGCTGCCTTTGTCTAGGGAATATGGGAGTACATTTCTCAGTTTTCCACTTGGTCTTTTTTCCATTCTTATCACCTAGAAGCTACTCTGTATGTAGTTAAATCTTTATCTTTGTGATTGCTATCTTACAATAGGGTTCTACAAATAGAACTTCAAATTGAATACAATTGTTGGTTCAAAGGGAACAGTAAAGTTTTCATAAATCTACTGGAAACTTACCTGCATTTATCCAAATTAAAATATACCTTGTCCAAGTTCTGTGGGATCATTTGGTGGAATGGGGGGTTGCTGGGAATCAAACTCAGGGCCTTGTGCTTGCCAGGCAAGCACTCTACCACTTGAGCTAAATCCCCAATGCAATGGGACCATATTATATTCACAGAAGGACTAAAAATTTATTCCTCCTTTACACAGTGTTTGATGATGCTTCTGTAAGCCTCAACAACCTTCTCTGATAAGATTGCCTGTTATCCACCTGATTTCTGGGGGCAATTGTTTCTAGACTGGTAAATGTTAGTTCCTGGCCAGTAAAGACTTTATTCTGTCTCCTAGTCCTGATTCCTCAGACTTCTGCCCTGTTGGAGGAGGAACAGAAAATGATGAAGTCTCAGGAGAGCTGCTTGTTTATTTCATGCTTGATTTCCATGCAATTAAATGGAAAAGTCCCAAAAGCTAAAGATTAGGATGAAGAAAATGTAGAGAGAACAAAAGGTGAAGATTTAGGAAGAGGCTGCTATATACTATACAGATTACATGTAGGTTTTAACCATATAAAACCACTATGGGGGTTGGGGAGTTAGCTCAAGTGGTAGAGCACTTGCCTAGCAAGCACAAGGCCCTGAGTGCAATCCCCAGTACAAAAAAAAAAAAAGCCACTATGAAGGCAGAGTACAAATTTATATTGCATACATATGTTAAATATAAATCATATATAGTAATGTGAGTGCATAAATTAAAGTATAAATTTCTCTAATCTTTCTGGTGGCCACAGTGGAAAGTCAGAAGATATGAAGTGCATGATTTGCATTTTCAAAAAGAGAAAGTAAGGAGACAAAATTTCCTGAATAGTACTCCAAAGAACCAAGAAAATCTCTCCCCCTAGAGACACAATTATTAAGATGGTCAAAATTTGCAGACAGGCCGGGTATAATCCTAGCACTCAGGAGACTGAGGCAGGAGGATCACTGCAAGTTCAAGGCCAGCCTGGGCTACATAGTTCAAAGCCATCCTGAACCACATAGCGAAACACCATCTTGAAAAACAAAACAAAAAAAATTTGCAAAGCAATCATTTGCAAAGTTTGTAGAGCCTTACCAAAGGACTTCACAGCAAATTGAGAAGATGTATTCAAACAAAATCTATGCAAACTCAGAAGAGTGGGAGGTGATGGCCTTTGAGCATGGAATGTATCTATCCCCACACAGGTCTGGGTTGTAGAAGACTTACTATACCGGGCTGTGTCTGAGCGCCAGTTAGTACCTCTCTCTGCTCCTTGAGCTGAAGAACTATTCCAGATAACTTAGGTGGTACATCTACACTGGTAAATCAAATCCTTGCCTATGTATATTTTTATTAGCTTAATTAATAGCCATCATAACAAGTACACAGTATCATCTCATTGCAGTTTTGATTTGCATTTCCTAATGATAGCAATATTTATCATATTTTCATGTGCTAATTGTCTATTCATATATCTTCTTTAGAGAAATTTCTACTCGAGTTTTTTGCCTATTTTTTCAAAGAGCTTGTTTATGTTGACTAGTCTTTCATTATGTATTCTGATATTAGTTCCATTTTGGGCATGTGATTGCACATATTTTCTCCCATTTTATAGATTATCTCTCCGCTTTCTCAATACTGTCTTTTGATGCACAATTTTTAATTTTGATGGAGTTCAGTGTATCTATTTTTATCTTTGTTGCCCGTGCCTTTGGTGTCACGTCCAAGAAACCATCACCAAACCCAGTGCTGTGGAGATTTTCCTGTAGTTTTCTCTATAAGGGTTTTATAGTTTCAGGTCTTACTTTTGAGTATTTGATTCATTTTGAATTAATTTTTGCAAATGATATAAGATAAATATACACCTTATTTATTTAACATGGGAATATACCTGACACCAACAATTTAAAAGAGGAGGGATTTATTTTGGCCCACTTTCAGAGGTTTCGGTCCATGGTCAGCTGGCACTAAGTCAGGACTATCATGACAAAAGAGCAGGGTAGAGCAAAGCCACTAACTTCCTGAAGGCCAGGAAACAGAGTGGGTGGGAAAGAGTGAGAGAAGAAGGGGCTAGAAATCAGATAGAGACCCTGAGGTCATGCTCCATAACCCACCTTGGCATGCCCAGAAGTTGCCTTACCAATCTGCAAGATGGCTCTCAATCCAATCCAGCTGACAATCAAAATTAGCGATCACAAAACCCTAATGCCCAATATGACTGTGTTTGGAGACACAGCCTTGAAAGAGATAATTAAGATTAAAGAAAACTGTAAGGGTGGGTCCATAATCTGGTAGATAAGAGAAGGAAGAGACACCCCATGAACGCTCTCTTTCTGCAAAAAGAGAGAAGGCCATCGGAGGACACAGTGAAGAAAATGCCTGCCAGCTGAGGAGAGAGGCCTAATCAGAAACCAAACCTGCTATCACCATAGTCTCAGACTTCTAGTCTCCAGAAACGTAAGAAAATAAATTTCTGTTATTTAAGCCGCCTGTGATGTTTAATCTTAATAATTTGATTGGCTTGAGAGATGCCTATGGGATTAATAAAGCACATTTCTGGGTATGTCTGGGTGGGTCAGGAAGGCATGACCTTGGGGACTACAACTGATCCCTGGCTTCTCCCTCTCTGGAGCTCTAGCCCTGTTCCTGCTTCCCAGCTACCATGCAGGGAACAGCTCTGCTCTGCCTTGGAGCCAGCTGACTGTGGACCAAAACCTCGGAACCTGTGTGGCAAAATAAACCTCTCCTTTAAATTGCAAGTGTCAAGTATTTTGTCCCAGAGACAGGAAGGCTAACCAATACACCACCCAATATATCGTCCAATCACATAATCCCATAACAGCCTTTTCAGATTTGGTTCTTTCACTTAGTATTTTGCCTTCCGGCTCTCTGTGTTTATAGTATGTGCTTGCTACGTCCTTTCTTTTAAGCACTAAATATTTCACTGTAGAGATGTAACCATCTGAATTTTAAGATGGGTTTTTCTATTTCTGCAAAAATATGCCATTGAGATTTTAAAAGGGATTGCACTAAATCCATTGACCACTTTGTGTAAAAGTCATTTACCAGGGGCTGGGGATTTAGCTCAGCGGTTAGAGTGCTTGCCTTGCAAGCACAAGGCTCTGAGTTCCATCTCCGGCACCCCCCACCAAAAAAAAGTCATTTATCAATATTAAGTCTTCCAGTATATTACAAACACAGGATATATCTTTCCTTTTGTTTATTTCTTCTTTAATTTCTTTCATTAAAAATTTGTATTTCTTCAATATTCAGTAGTCAAAATCCATGCATGGATGATTTTTCCATTTATTAATTCCTTTCATTATTAATGTTTTGTAGCTTTTAGTAGGCAAATCTTTTGCTTCCTAAGTATTTTCTCTCTTTTTTTAGTTTATTTTTTACCTAATTTTATTTCTTCCTTTCAATTATGATATATTTTACTTATTTCTCTTGCCTAGCTTATCTAGATACCACTTCCAACATTATGTTGGATAGAAATGAAAAAAGCATACATCCTTGTATTGTTCATGTGGGGGAAATTTTCAGTCTTTTACAACTAAGCATGTTAGCTGTGAGATCTTCGTATATGGCCTTTCTCGAGTTAGTCAGCTCTCTATCACTATTACAAAATGTACCCAAAATAATCAACTCATAGGAGGTATATTTTAATTCATGGTTTCAGAGGTTTTAATCCATGGTTTATTTTTTACATTACTTTTTGTCCTGTGGTGAGGCAGGAAGCATGGGGTGAAGCGAAGCTGCTCACTTGATGGTGGCCAGGATTCAAAAAGAGAAAGTGATGGGGATCACATATCTCCTTCAAGGGCATGGCCCCTAATGACCTAACACCCTTCCGCTAGGTCCCACCTACTAAAGGTTCTATAACCTTCCGGTAGTGCTATCTATGAGTTGTGGATCAAACCTTCAACACTTGAGCACTTGGGGGACATTTAAGACACAAACCATAACATTCCTCGACTGTCTCCCAAAAGCTCATGGCCATTTCAAAATGTAAACTGCATTAAGTCCATCTCCAAGAGTACCCAAAGTTAACAGTTTATTACTGCCCAAAAGTTTAGGTAAGTCAAAGTCTGTTCAGAGACTCAAGCCAAACTGAGTTGTGAGCCCCTGTAAAAACAAAAAACAAGTGACGTACTTCAAAGATACAATGGCACCAGGTAAACGTTCTCATTATGAAAGACAAGAACAAGAAAGTAGCCAGGGGGAGTCAGGCTAAAGCAACACCAAAACAAAGCAGGCCAAACATTACATCCTGTAACTCCATGTCTAGCTTCCAGAGCACACAGTGGCTGCATTTGGCCTCCCAAGGGCTTGGAAAACTCAACTCCTATGGCCTTGCTGGATTTAGCCCACTGGGTTGCTCTCATCGGGTGGCCTGCTCACTGTCTGTGGCTTTTGTTGACAGATGTTCACTATTCCCGGCATCTTGGCCTTCCCGAGCTGTTCAGTGCAGCTCCAGCTGCACTCACAGCTTCGCACAATGCCCTTGTAACAGCGAGAAGCCACATAGAGGCTGTGGCCACAGAAATTTGAGGTTTGGATTCACACAGAGAAGAGCCACATAATGATTTTGAGACGATGAAAGTAAGTTTACTATAAAAATACAGCAGACGTGAACATAGTCAAATAGTATATTAGCTCACAACAAGGCAGGGAGGGCACCAAAAATAAAGGACCTTGCATGAGACGGAACCTTCCGCAGTCAAGAGAGAAAACGCTGCACCACACTCAGTTTCTCAGTTTCTTAAGTACTGTGTTAGACAAAAGTGACTTGGTGCCAACAGGCCTGCTTGGCTGGAAGGGATCATTCCCAGCCTTAGCTAGAGCCTGGGAATGGTCAGTTTTCTGTGCGTCTTAACAGTTCCCTCTATACACTCCTTTCTCAGGAGATAGTCAGCCTCCCCGCAGAGAGGCACACAAGCCAAGATCATTCAGCAAACACAGGTATTGCTCTCATCACTTTTAACCCTTTCCCTGACAGCCCTGTCAGTGGCTGCTCACAGGGACTCTGACCCTGCCATATCTTGCTTGGCCTACCTTTATTCTGAAATATTGGTGGATGCCTCAGTGGCCCCACAACTCTTTCATTACACGCTTGAAAAAGCAGTACCTCACAGATGATGCTAAGGTCTACCGGTAGTGTGAGCTGTACCATCTGGGCTCACATGAGCCTTGGCTGCAGTGGCCTCTGAGTGCCTGCGCAAATGAGCCATGGAAAAAAAATCCTAGGGATGCGGTTCCCTAGATACCCCTGCCAAGGCACTAAGGGCTCTCTTCTCAAAGCAAAATCTTTGTCCCTGTGATGGATGGGGTTTTCGATGATTCCTCCCTTATTGTCCCAGTGCAAAGTACTTGGCTTCTTTCTAACAACACAAATCTCTTCAGCAACCACTGCCTTCTTGACTTGATTTTAAACAAGTTCCATTTCTACCGAAACTCAAGTTTTTCAAATTTTTCCACTCTGTTTTTTGCTACTGGTTCTCACTGTAAATCTAGTCAAAAGAGCCAACAATACCCATACTGATGCCAGAATGCTGTGTTGCCTTGAAAGTTCCTCTTCCCGGTTAGTCCATCACCTTTAAACTCAGCCTAACACAAAATCTCAGAGGATGGATAAAATGCTAACAATTTCTTTACTGGAATGTAACACAAATGTTCTGTAGTCTAATTCCCAGCAGAGTGCTCATTTCCATCCCAAATCCCATGAGCCTGGCCTTCACGCTCATATTCCTATCAGCATCCTGGTCTTCTAAATCCTCATCAGAACTGCCCCTCAAGCTCTGCTTACATCATTTTAGGCTTTCTCTAGACTGCAAACTAATTCAAAAGATTTCAGAACCATATCCTCAGGTACAGTCACACCTATGACTCACACTAGGTACCAGTCTTCTGTGTTAGCTTTCTGTTCCTGTGAGAAAATACATAAGATAACTGGCTTATAAGGAGGAAAGATTTATTTTGGCTCACAATTTCAGAGATTTCAGTCCATGGTAAGTTGGCTGCATTGTTTCTGGGTCTTTGGCAAGGCAGTACCTCATAATGGCAAGCATCAAGCATGTGATTGAGCAAATTGCTTACCTGACTGTAGGTGGGAAGCAAAGAAAGAGAGGAAGGGGTTGGAGTCCTGATGTCCTCTTTCAAGAGCACACTCCTTATGACCTAACTTCCTTCCACTAGGCCTCACCTCCTAAGGTTCCTCCACATCCCAGTAGCACCACAGGCTGAGAATCAAGCCTTCAACACTTGAAACTTTGGGGGACATTTAAGATCCCAATTATAACTGTTTTCCTTCTACTCAATTATTTGTTTGAATGAACCAAATTTTCTTATTCCCTTTTATGTTTTGTTATTTTTTGTTGAAAATGAAGTACTGTATTTGGCTATTACAATGTGACTGTCCTATAAATCAAACTCTCTGCCTTCCCGCAGAGTTAAAGATGATAGTAGTTATTTTTCTGATTCTTCTTATAAACTATTTTATTGGAAAATAAAATTATTTTAAGATGTGCATGGAGAAGAAATATTTTATAAAAACATTCCTGGGGAGAAGTTTTATTTTATTATGATCAGAACATTTGCATGTACTTACCCTGTTAACAAATTTTTAAGTCTATAATATATTATTGTTGACTACTGGTACAGTATTATAAGCAGATTCTAGAGTTTATTTGTCTTGACTGAAATTTTATGCCCATTGATTAGTAACTCCTCATTTCTTTCTCCCTCTAGACACTGACAACACCCATTCCACACCCGGATTCTATCAATGTAACCATTTTCAATACCTTCATGCTTAAAGGAATTGAGCAGTATTTAGCTTTCTGTTATTGGCTTATTCCACTCAGGATAACGTCCTCAAGTTTCAGCCTTGCTGTTGCATATTGCAGAATTTCCTTCTGCATAAAGACTGAATAATCCATTGCGTGCAAATACCATTTTTTAAATTAATTCATCTATTGTTGGATGTTTACATTGTTTCCACATTTTAGCTATTGTGAATAATGCCGCAATGAACATAGTTGTACTAATATTTCTTCTAGATCCTGATTTCAATTCTTTTAGATAAATACCCAGAAATGGGAATGGTGGGTCATATATTAGCTCTAATTTTCATTTTTCGAGTAGGTCTCTTTTTAATTTTTCCTCAAAACTTACCCCATACTGTTTTCCATAATGGCTATGTTAATGTACACTTCTGCCAACAGTGTACAAGAGTTCGCTTTTCTTCACGTCCTTGACAACACTGATTATCTTTCTTCTTTTTGATAATACTGGTAGTCATGCTAATGAATTTGAAGTGATATCCCACTGTGTTTTTAATTTGCTTTTGCCTGGTGATTAGAGATGTTGAGCAACTTTTTATATCTGCTGGCTATTACTATCTCTTCTTTTGAGAAAAGTCCAATTTTTATAAACAGAGTTGTTTTCCCTTTGTGCAGTTGTTTGGGCACAATATATATTTTCATATTAGCCCCTAATCAAATATATGGTTTGCAAATCCATTGGTTGTCTTTTACTCTATTACTTCCTTTGCTGGGCAGAAACTTTTTAGCTTTACATCGTACCATTTGTCAATTTTTGCTTTAATTTAATTTGTCCTAACTTTAATTTGCCTATTTTTTGTGCTTTTTGGTCTCATCCAAGAAATCACGGCCCACAGCCACGTTGTAAAGCTTCTCCCCTAAGTTTTCTTTTTGTAATTTTAAAGTTTGGGTCTTATGTTTAAATCTTTAACCAATTTTGAGTTCATTATTGTATATGACCTAAGATAAGGGTCCAATTTCATTTCTGTACAGATGAATATTTTATCCAGCTTTTCCAACACTACTTGTTGAAAAGCCTACCTTTTTCCTACTGTGTATTCTTAGCAACTTTAACTCTCCTTCATTTCTGAAAGATATCTTTGATGGATATACTATTGTTAGTTGGCAATTAGGTTCTGTGCTTATCCCTATTGTTTGCTTGCTTGCTCGTTTTCTGTTATTCTTAGATTTTTCTGTTACCATTTGGAATATGTTATCCCACGCTCTACTGGTTTGCAAGATTTCTGTTGAGTAGTATGCTGACAGACTTATCATACCTCCACTGTATGTAATGAGTTTCTTCTCTCTTGTTGCTTTCAAATTTCTGTGCTTTGACTTTTGACAATTTGATTAATGTATCTCAGGTATTTTTTTTATCTGATCTTGTTTGGTGTCCTTGTAATCTTCCTGGATTTGGATGTCTATGTTCCTCTGACATTTGGACAGTTTTCAGATAATATTTCTTAAAATAGTCTTTCTGCATGTTTTCTCTCTCTTTTCCAGGTACTACCATAGTTCATACATTCTATGGTATCCCATAGATCCCTTACACTTTATTCATTCTTTTTTCTTTTTGTTCTTCTAATCAGTTAATTTTAAATGTCCTGTCTTTGAGCTCATTAATTCTTTTTTCTTCATGATTAAAGCTCTTCTATTGAGTGTTTCTGTTCGATCAATGAATTCTTCAGCTGTGGGATTCTCCTTGGTTCTTTTCCACAATTTGTATTTCTTTATTAAACATCTCAGTTTGTTTATACATTGCTTCCTAATTTTATTTAATTTTCTATTTCTATTTTTTGTACCTTATTATGCCACTTTGGGATAATTATTTTTAATTTTTTCAGGCCATTTGTTTATCACCATTTCTTCAGCATGGCTTATTGGAATTTTATTAGTTTCCTTTGCTGATGTATTATTTGCCTAATATTTTGTTTTGTGCACGGCCTCGGACTGATATCTGTGCATTTGAAAGACCAAACTCCTTTCCTCAGTCTTTACAGGCTGGTTTTGGCAAGCTGAAGCCTTCTCCTGTTCAAAGTTTAGACTAATGGAATTACCTCCAGGATTGCAGTTGACTAAGGTTACATCCAGGGCTTGTAACTGAAGCTGGATGTGCAGTGGGGACCATAGTTAGTGGGCCTGTTAATAGGGGCTTTACTAGACGTAAACCTTCTGTGCTACTTAGGTGGACTGTTCTATTTTCAGGAACATAGTCTGTGGCTCTGGTGCTGAGATGAGGTTCCACTTCAGGTCTCTCAGTCGGCAGGCTGGCCTGTTACCATGTACGCTGACAGATGTGGGTTCCTCTAGATCTCTGGGAGGGTTTATATTGGATTACTGGGTGGGTCCTTGGGCTGACCATACTGCTTCAGGTGGAAGCGAAGAGGGGCTGCGACTGAGACACAAGATTATTTCAGAACTCACAGCTGAGACTGCAATCTCCATGCTTATCTTCATTTAATGTCATGGATAGGCACGCTCCAGGTGGGTTCCTGGGAAACACGCTGCTCTCAAACTTTGAATAAAAAGGGTTGGGGCTGGGGATTTAGCTCAGTGATTAGAGTGCTTGCCTTGCAAGCACAAGGCCCTGAGTTCGATCCCCAGCACCAAAAAAAACCAAAAAAATTAAAAAAAAAAAAAAAGGGTAAGTCACTTTATAGGGCTGTTTCAAGACCTACAATGGGAATGAGTTCAACCTTGCTGTCAGCCTGCAGTAGCACTGCTAAATGTGCCTCTCTCTGGTTCTTCAGGCAGACAGACAGACAATTTTCAGTCTGTAGCCAGGAGGGGCTGGTCTGGGATTCAGGGCTATCTCAGTTTGTCAGGCCTGTCACAGAAATTCACATGGGTAGGACTGTTGCAAGCATCCTGGGTGGGTAGAATTGCTCCCAGACCAGAGCTAAGAGGAACCAAAACCAGGCTTCGGTGATATTTCAGAATCTGTTGCGGGACTAACATTGACAGCCCTGACCTGGAAGTACTGGCACATGAGACTCCACACAATTATATATGCAGTCAGGATTGCTCCCTGACCATTGCTGAGAGGGGCTAGAGCCAAGATTTGGGGCCCCTTCAGGATCTTCTTGGGTGGGGGGGAGTCAGAAAGCCTGTTTCAGCAGCACAAGCATCTAGCAGTTCCCTGCACAGGCAGGATGACTCCCGGCCTGTGGCAGAGGGGCGCTGGAGCTGAGAAGGGCCCCTTCAGAATCGGATATGTAATAGCTACTGGTGGCACAGATGGGCAAGTTTCTCTCTAGGTCCTGTGTGAGCAACATTAACCTAAGGCAACAACTAAGGGGGACTGAAGCCAAGTTACAAGGTAAGTTTTGGGTCCATTGCCAGAACTGATATCAGCAGACCTGGCTGCTGAGACACTAGTGTGCGTGATTCCACCCAGACCTCTTGGTGGATGGTTTTGGCAGTAGGCTCAAGGCCAAATACAGCTGTAGCTAAGCCCTTCGAGAGTATCCATTTTGAGATTTGAATCTGGAATCACGATTGTGGATCTGTCACCTACGTTGTCACCTACTCTCAAAACAATCATGCGAAATGTTGAGGTCAACTGAGGTTTAATAACCTCCTATCTGAATCCTAAGGCTCCCACAAAGACTTTTGTCTGTCTGCACATGGATGCCAAGTGCTTCTTGTTGCAGGAAGATATGAGCAGAGTACTTCCTATACTGCCATCTTGTTCAGCATGTATTACTTGAAGACACTATATCTCGCAGTAATTTACACTTCAATAGATAACCAACATCATTTATAGGTAATATTTTATTTGATGGTTTACTCTTCCATTCGCAGTAATTTACACTTCAATAGATAACCAACAATATCATTTATAGGTAATATTTTATTTGATGGTTTACTCTTCCATTATTTTTATCTTTAAGGAAATTACATATACAGTATACATATAAATATATATATTTGATCTTCATTATTCAGATTCCACATTTGCACATTTTCTTACTTGCTAAAACTTATCTGTAACCTCAAAATCAGTATTTATAATGTGTTTTTCAGTCATTTGCCAACGAGTGCAAAGCAGTGGAAAATCTGATGCCTCATGTGCAGATTTCTAGCAGAGACAGAGTGATGTTCTGCTGACTTGTCATTTAACATTTCTGAACCTTGTTTCATCGGTTGTAAAATAAAATTTAACAGTGTCAATCATTTTTAGGATATAAGACTATAATTTATATGACCCTAGGAATAATGGTTCAGTACGTGCTAGTTTATTGTTTGTGGCAACTTTATAGAAGATAAGTAACGTGAATAAGGAGAACACACTATCTATGTATTCATTAACTGGGGGGATTGCTGGAGATCAAGCTCAGGGCCTTGGGCTTGCTAGCAAGTGCTCTACCACTTCAGCTAAATCCCCAACACCTGTATTCATTAATTTTTATATTTTAGAAAACCAAATGGTTACTTTTATTTTTTCTATTTTGTGCTTTAACACATTAACATAATATTATATCCTAAAGTTCACTCCATGTTAGTATATTTCTCCCCTTCCCCAAATATTACTTTTTTATGTGTATACCATAATTTATACAACCAAACCTCTGTTAGTAGACGTGTTGGCTGCTTACTGTCTTGGGCATTAAAAAGTCTTACAATGAATAACATTTTGACTTTTTTTTTTACTGATAAATCTTTGAGATGCATTCCTCAAGCAGGGCTTCAAATCATAAGGTAAAAGTTACATAGTGTTGTGGGTTTAGAAATATATCATAATCCTTTGATAATCATCCCCTTAAGAAATGGAGCTCAGTCCCCATTTCCTTAACCGTGGACTGCCCCTCCTGACTCTCTTTTAGCAAACAGAACACAGAAGTAGGAGTGAGCTCTTCCAGTTTAGGTTGTAAAAAGACTGTGATTTCTGTCAGGTGTGCTCTTTCTTCCTTGACTCACTTGGTCCGTGCAGAAGTCAGCTACCTTATCATGGAGCAGCCTTGGGGAGAGGAATGACACCATGTCATGCAGACAAAGTGACAGTGTGTGGAAAGGCCCACATGGTGAGTAACTGAGGCCTGCAAGCAGCCATGTAAGTGAGCTTCAAAGCTGATATCCTGAGGCTTGCCAGTAGTCACTTGCTGAGTTTGGCAGCGTATCCTCCTCCAAGTCTGCCTTGAAATAATTGCTGCCCCGGTCTATGGTTTTACTGCAACCTCAGAGACCTAATCCAGACCACCTGGCTAATGTCTTGGTTAGATTTTCTAGAACCAATGGTTGTAAGAGAGCAGATTTAATAGAGGACATTCATAAGTCACAATATTCACCCACAAGCCAAATGCAGGAAGTGCCGAATGTCCATCTCGGCACTGGAGACCCAAAAGATCCAATCGAGTGCTGGGAGCCCACAGCACTGTTCCATGTACATCCGTGTCTGCAAATGATGGCTGAAGAAGTCTTCGCCGGAACCAGGATATGCTGCTCGCAGCATCACTGGAACCAGGATACGCTGCTCACAGCAGAGATGACAACCAGAGGTCCTCCGAAGCAACAGCAGCCAACCTCGAAGACAGCTAGAACAACAGCAAGGCCCTGAGGGCCCTGAGCTCCTTCCTCAACGAGAACAGCTGAGTTTCTTTCGGGAGAACCAGCTGCAGCAGAGCTTCTCCTGGGAAACAGCCCGCCAACTAGCTACAGCTCCAACTCTGTTTTATGTTGCATCAGCAACAAGCCTCAGGTGGATCCTCTACGCCCAGCATCACACCAACTCAGTCCAGCTGGGTGTTCTGGCTCAAGTTGACCACATTAAGTCCACCACAGCTAAGCTGTTTCCATTTTCTTGATTCATAAAATCTATGAAATGATAAATGTAATTTTGAGCTGCAAAATTAAGGGTAATTTGTTACACAGTTAATACACGTAGTTTTGCTAGATACAGCCAAACCCTCTTATAGGGGCCTTGCCTCAATTTGAACTTCCATAGTTACATCAATATTTATTGACTGCTTTGTGCTTACAGCAGTGTAGCCACAGAATTAGGCACTAAGACTATAATAGTAACAATTCAGTCAGATCTCAACTCAAGGAGCGATGCCAACAAAAGATGTGGAAGAGGAAAGGGCAAGACTGTACTCTTCCTACATGGAAAGCTGTCTTAGTTGTTGTTATATTGCCATAATAAAATACTGAGCCTGGATACTTTACTAAAAATAGAGGCTTATTTGACTCATAATTATGGTGGCTGGAAAGTCCGAATAGCACGCCACCGGCATGCAGCAGCATCACAACATGGCGAAGAAACCAAAGGGGTAATAGCCACATTCGGCAGGGATCAAGCTCATGGCCTCACTTTAACGACCCACTTTTGTGTCAGCCATTTCTTATCCTCTGCTTTGTCTTGACCAAACTTTAGTCAGGCTCCTGTCCTCCCAACAGACCTCTTCACTTGAGCTCGCATCCGAGTTTAAGCAGTCTAACCACTAAGCCACATCCCCATCCCTGCAACAGTCTTTCTGAACAACCCTCCCCTCTTCTAAGTCCGGATCTGTTTTTACTTGACATGAGAAATAGAATAGCTAACTGTAAAACTCGCTGCTTATTTAATTATATTCCAAAAATCACGGCCTATGTGAAAACGATGATTCAAAATTGTATTCATTTACACACATGAAGTATCAGTTAAACGTGCATTTTTAAAAAAACGTATAAAAACTCCATGTAAGGTGTTAAATTTAAGGTAACAACTTTAGTACTCTATTTCTGCAGCATTTTTTTTCTTAGTTCTTCCTTTTTCATCTTGCAGATTTACAAGGAAAAAAGCCTTTAAACTCTTGCTCACTTTCCTTTCGCGGCGTTCTTTCCCGTTTGTAGCCTCTTTTCTGTGTCCCTCTGCTGCCCTTCTCTGCCCCTAGTTCCTTCTCGGCCCTTCGAGTCATCGCCCCCCCCGTGCCCGCCTCCAATGTGCCCGCACTCGCGGCTTTCTGCTCCCCGCCTCTCTCCGAGCTCCGCTCCTCAGTCTCCTCTTCCCAGACTATCAGTTTTCCTCGTCTGTTTCCTTCTGGCTGCCCCTAATGTGTATGGCCGCAGTTACAATTTCCCCTAGACAAACTGCTTATCACTGTTATTAGCATGACGGCAGGTCGTTATTGTTACTCGTCGCTTCTTCGTCCCCAGATGTGGCCCGCGCAGTGGAATCTCCCAAGAGAGGACCGCACCACTGACAAACACGTTTGCGTGGAATCGCTGACAAAAATGATTCCTCTTTGACCAAAGCATTCTTTCCGTAAACAACGTGTCAGTCCAACTACTTCCCCACCCCTCCCCCCAAAACCTCTCTTCAAACGTTTACCGATTGGCGCCGTAGTCCTTTCTGTCGTGTTCTCCCTTAGCCACCCCAGCCGTCAATGAAACAGACCGAATCCGGAGCTTGTACGGAACCGACAGGGCTCAAGATGGCGTCTCCCTGATGGAAAGGTGCCCGGGAGCAGCCATATTGTCTCCTGAACAAAGCGCCCAGTACGGAAGAGCGCAGACTCGGAACCCGGCGCGATGCTCAACGACGGGAAGCGAGAGAGAGAGAGAACTCATCGATATAGACGTGTCAGTCATCACTTTTAAACTGTGATGGGCGGCGTCTCAGGGCCGGATGGTCGAGCCGGGGTCAGAAGACGTACATGTGCAGTGATGAGTAAGTCGGTGGGCTTGGTATTGTGAGGGGAGGGGTCAATGAGGGTCTGTGATAGGAAATTTAGGGTCACAGGTAAGGGATGTGGAATTAGTGTTGGACTTATCCGGGAATCAGACATGGAGTGAGCTATTTGATTAGTACTTGGAGAATGGTGAGGTGATAGGGTCTCTATGGGATCACGCATGGCGTGTAGGTGAATTACCTGTTAGAGGTAAGGGGGTACAATGATTTAGGCAGCTCTGAAGAACCAGTGATTTGTGGTAGGGCACTATGGACTAAATGGTGAAGGTATCTTATGGGTTACACGACTTTCAGGCCCAAAGGTTCCAACATTTGGAGGTGCACTTATGGGGTCAGAGCATCGTGGTGGTCATTCTCAGAGCATCGTTGTGGTCATTCCCAATTTTCTGAGAAAGGCTTTAACTTACACCAAGTTTCACGGGTCATAGGCAACTTTTGAGTACATAAAAGGTCAAGTCCCTCCTCACATCTTTTGTCAGTCTACCATTTCCCCCTAACCCTGGTCCTCCCCTCAATAATGGTCATTTTAAAACAAGACCAAACAAATCAAAGGGGATTAGGAATACTGTGAAAAGTTGATTTTAGTACTCTTCTTTCATTGAAATCATTTTATATTTTACACAAGAAACATTTATTGATCATCTGCTGGGTGTCTGGACATATATATAACTCTTTCTCTTAATTTTTTCCTTCCAGATCTGTTTTGATAAGGCCTGGAATGTCTTGGAACATAAAACATTAATCATTAGTCTCCCTGTCATGGGAGCCCCACTTCCTCTGAACTAGTTCAGCCTTCTCTTCTCGACTCCTCCTGGAACTGAGAAGTATTTACCAGGTTTGTACCTTCCTATAGGATGCTATATTCCCTTTTATGAGTTCTTCCAATTTATTATCATTTTTATATGCAGCCAACTGCATTATTGAAAATCAGCAATAAAAATTTGAACAAAAAAACCTTAAAATTAACATTTTAGTCAATGAATATTGATTTGGCAGAAGAATTTGCTAAGGAAGGGGACAATATGAGAGCCCTTGGGAGATTATTGGAATGTGAGTAGCTGGTTCTTTCCAGGGAATAAGGGAATACATTTCATAGTTTTTCATTTAATCATTCCCATTCTTATTACCAGAGAACTCCATCTGAAGTTAAATCTTTATGGATTTATCCATGATTCTTGTCTTGTGATAATGTTCTACAATAGAATTGCTGGTTCCCAGAAGGAACAATAAGTCATTAGTAAATTAAGTGGAAATGTATCTCTACATCAATTAAAAAACACTTGTCCATGTCCTTTAAGTAAGTAATCATCAGTGCTCATGTTGTAGGCACAAGAGGAAAATTTGTTGGTCAGTACCTTCTTGGCATGGTGCTTGCTGATGTTTTCTGTGAGGTTCAAACAGCCTTCTCCCTCAGGGTGGTCATTAGCCACTTGACTTCTGATGATGGTTGTTTCTAGAATGTGGAAGCTGCAAAATGGGTTTGGCCAGTGAAAACTTGATTCTGATCACCAGTTTTGCTTTTTCAGGCATCTGCCTTTTTGGAAGAGTACAGAAAATGAAGTCCCAGGTGGGTTACTTTTTAAAAATCAACCCCCTTTGTTTTCTAAAAAGTCAAATGTAAAGTACAGGTAGTTGAAATTTAAATTATAGAGAAAATAGTAAAAATAAAAATCAAGATCTAGAAAGAGTTGCTAATAGGTAGAAAATCTGGCTTGAAACAATTTTTAGAAATTGTGTCAATTTTTTTGTTCTTTATTACAGAAATTGACAGCTATTTCCTTAAAGCCAGGCAGACAGATTTCTCATGGGAAGAAAATATTTCCTGCCATGTAAAACTAAAAAGAAAAATTCCTTTTCGGGTCTTTCTATAGGTTGTAGACTACATAGTGTTCTCACCAAACACTCCTTTGGTAAATGCAACAGCAGTTGTCTTGTAGCTGTGTCTTAAAATTATCTTTTTTTAGAAGGTATCAATGTCTTAGTCAAGTTTTGGGGGGCAAAGATTGACAAACTACTACCTATGGGCCACATCCAGTTCTCCCACTGCCTTTGCAATGATTTTTTGAGGCACATCTATGCCATTTGTTTACATATTGTCAGTGCTGTTTTTGAGTTATAATGGCAGAGTTAAGTATTATGCCAGAACTATATGGCTTTACAATGTCAAAAATATATACTTTACCTAAAAAGTTTGTTGATCCATGCCTTTGAAGAGCAAACTCATTATAGAGGTTTCCTAAGTCTACTTTGATCCAGAGATAAAATATGAATAATACAGGATAGACACATTTTGAGTGCTCCTCCAATGCTTGTTTCAAAAAGCAGTTCTTGAATTATATTTATGTGGTAAGGTTTGGAGGGTAAAGTTCTCTGAAACCCCCTCTGTATCCCTTGCTGTGCTTTCAGAATTTGTAGGATTACTTCTCAAGATTATTTTTCTCTACTCTTCCATTTTTAAAAGTCTATATTAATTCTATTTTCTCTCTGTCAGCACTCATTATATGCATGGTATAAAATTTGAAACTATACAAAAAAATTAAATGCAGAGAAACATTTTAAATTAAAGTTCTCTTCTGCTAAGATAATCCATGTTAATTATTTGTTTTGAAGCTTCCAAATCTTTTTTGGTAGAATTGCAATTAAGTATGTATATGCAGAAGTACAAATAGGAAATCTCTGTTATTTTCTTCTACTTTTCTTTTGGAAAAATAAGTGGTAAATACAGTTTTACCTCGGTTCACAAACTTAATCCTTTCCACGATTCTGGTCACAAACCCGACTGAATGAGAACCGAATCAAATTTTTCCATAAAGTCAACATCAAACCTAATCATTGAATTTAATTTGCTTCTCGTCCAACTCTCATCCAATTCAGTTCATGACCAGAACTGTGGAAAGAATTAAGTTCATGAATGGAGGTACCACTGTATTTTGTTCTGCAACCTGATTTTTAACTCACTGTCCAGTATAAAGGTTATTGTATACATTTTATTTATCTTCACATGTAATACATAGAATTCTCCTTTATTATTTTATCAGATACATAATATTTCCTTGTGGCCTGGTTGCCTGCCTTCTGCTTCTACAACCAGGCCTTGTGGCCTGGTTTCCTCATATGTAAAAACAAAGACTGTAATCTTCCTCCAATTGCTGTGAGGATTTAGGGAGTAAAAAGCATGGCTAAAACTGTAAATAGGACATGGCTTTTACTGTATGCATCATGATCGTTCTCAAATCTTGAAATATGCTTTTATATTAGGAGACCTTTTATATATTTTACAAAATTTAACAACCGAGTTCTATTGCAAAAGGATGAGTTTTTCTTCTTAGATGTCAGTATCTTTAGAGCTGTGTGATCCAATATAGTGGCCACTAGCATATGTGGTTATTTAGCACTTGAAGTTGGCTAGTCCAAATTAAAATGTTTTAAGTGTGACATATTAGGTTTTGAAAATATAGTTTAAAAACTCACAAAATTTTTAAAGATTACATATTGAAATATTTTTAATGACATATTAGGATAAATATATACTATTAGAAATAACTTTTTTGATGCAGCTCCTAGAAATTTTTAAATGACCTTTCTGGTTAACTTTGTAGGTCTATTAGATAGCACTACTTTAGAGAATGAGAATGGCTTTTTCTGTTTTTCTATTTTTTTTTGTTTGTTTGCCCAATGCATCCAGCTACCATGGGTTATTAGCTGATTAAATGTTTGTTCCTTAAGAAGAAGGCTTTATAATTTTTCTGTACTATCCAGAAGTAAAGTCATTGTTTTTCACACAGCCTTCCTTTTTCCCTCTCACACCTACCCCTCTTCTATTTCTTTCATCTTCAAATGGCTCTTCCCTTCTCCCAGCCTCCCAAGCTATAAAAATCGTTTACAAATGACCAATTTCCACTGATTATGCACTATATTTTTCTCAAGGTTAACAAAATTTATACCTACTTACTATATTGAGGCATTTGAGCATCATTAATAAAGCAAATGTTAAAATAACATATTAATTTTCCATCAGAATGTGTTTCCTGGGGTTGGGGATTTAGCGTAAATGATAGAGTGCTTGCCTAGCAAATGCAAGGCCCTGAATTCAATCCCCAGGACCCACCCCCTAAAAAATAGGTTCCCTCTGCACTCTACATTTATTATCTTTCTTATGTTATTACTCTTCAGATCACAGGATTGTAATTGGTTAATTTACAAAAACTAAATAGGAGTTTTTTACTTATTTTCTTTATTTTTTTACTTGTTTTTAACTAAACAGGTGTTTTTACTTATTTTGATTTCTATAATCTTCATTCGTTCATTCATTTTTAGCAAACCTTTCTTAAGGACCGAAATTATGTCATTTTATTGGCTAGCTGTTGACTATCTCAAGAAGATTTCTTTCCTGAGAATACTGCAGAGAAAAATGAGGTGCAGAGGTGTGGAAACACATAAAAGTTCTATAACAGAAGAGCAATGTGCTGCTGTCCCAGCTAGAGGGGAACAACTAGCTTTGTAAGTTCTGTTATTGAACTTTGGGTCATAAAGGAAGTGCAATGAAGATTGAAGGAGCATTTGTAGAAGTAGAAGCTGCAGATTGATTTTAGGAAGGCTAAGAATTTGAGAAAAACTGAAAGTGGAGAGTGCTTCATGGCAAGATCGACTAAGGGTGGGGTACTGAGATGATAAAATATTAAAGACCATGTTTACAGTGTCCAAAGACAGTTTGCAATACAGTAGTTAAGAAGCAAGCTAGCAAGTCACAATAGATCTTGTGTTTTAGTTACTTTTCTCTCGTTGTTGGGACAGAATACTCAACAGCCAAAGGTAGGGGAAGAAGGGTTTATTAGCTCACCTTTTTTCTCGTTGTTGGGACAGAATACCCGACACCCAAAGCAGAGGTTAGCGGCGTGGCAGAGGGGCGGGCTGGCGTGTCAGACCGGCAGCCGGCCGGCTGCAAAGTAAAGTGAGGAAAATGCAAGGAATGTATGCAAATAAGCAATGCAAACAAGCAGCTAGTTAGCTTCTTCCTGTATCTTTTATCTAGGCTACCTGCCCCCAGGGCCTAATACCCTTAATTTTAGTTTCACATCCTTGATCCCAGCAGAACCATGCCAAACCGATCAATGGATCAATTTAGTAATCACACACTCTAGATCCAGCTATCTCTTACCACATGAGGCTTTGGGGGGACATCTAGACACAAACCATAACATCTTGTAAATCTGAAAGTTAATCAGTCATATGCTCAGTGTATAACCTTTGGCAAGTAGTCACTTAAGCACTGTAATCATTGGTCTTCTCATATGTAAAGCAGAAATACTAATAGTGTTGTCATGGTCAAACTGAATGCTTGGCAGCTTGACGGTATGTATATGGAACTGGATATGGGATGAGAGAAATTTTACAACTAAAGCAACTGCACCTTCTGCTTCTACAAATGCTCCTTCAGTCTTCATGCACTTCCACACCCAAAGTTGCTCAGCAATTGAACTTACAAAGTTTGTTGCTCCCCACCCCCCAACCCATCTCTATGAGACTATTCAAGGAGAGCAACAGAGACTTTTTTTTTTCTTTTGAGACAGGGTCTCACTGTATAGCCCAGGTTGGCCTCAAACTCACAGTGATCCTCCTGCCTCAACCTCCCCAGTACTGGATTACACTCGGATTACACTCCAGAGTATGGGATTACAACACCACACCTGGCTCTTAAATGGGGAAGAGTTGATATTTGGAGTCACTCTTTTTTTTTTTTTTTTTTTTTTGGTGGCGGGGATTGAACTTCGGCCTTT
>QZML01000478.1:279881-297250 GCA_016801275.1 Hystrix brachyura
TTGTGGTGCCGGGGATCGAACTCAGGCCCTTGTGCTTGCAAGGCAAGCACTCTAATCACTGAGCTAAATCCCCAGCACAGAAATGTTGATATTTGAAACATTTAATTTGTTTTCATTCTGAAACCAATGCTAATAACAATGGGATATTTAGGAAAATCCTGAAAAGTAGCTTAAAATAACATAAATCATTCTGCTATTAGATTATTTTCCACAACAAGATGACAATTGTGAAAATAATGATGACATAATTCAAATAGACAATATCCCTCCAGAGATGTTCGCTAGCTCTGTCCTTAAACCAGATCCTTCATTTCATGCCAATTGCTCTGTTTTGGTTTTCTTTTTTCTTTCTTTTTTTTTTTTTGTGCTGGGGATCGATGGGGATCGAACTCGGGTCCTTGTGCTTGCAAGGCAAGCACTTTAACCGCTGAGCTAAATCCCCAGCCCCTCTGTTTTGGTTTTCTTTGTGAGTACTTCCTGTACATTTCTTCTTGAGTCTATTATTTGGGCTTTCTTATATTTTGTTGCCATTGTAACTGGTGTATTTCATCATATTACTAATTGTTGTGCATAAGAGAGCTGTTAAGTTCGGAAGAAGCTAAGATCTTTTTCCTCCAAAATGAGGGGATGTTGGTTAATTATGTTCAAGAACGCTCATTCTGTGATTCTCTAAATGTAGTTTTTCTCCCTTCTTTTTTTTGTTTTAATTCTAGAGCCTCCTCTGCTCTAGAATTATGAATAAAAATCCTCCTTTTTAACATTTCTGTTGCTTTTACAGTCTCTGGAACTTTTTAAGAGTTTAAATTTTTATTGCTGTTTTCCAGGGTATATGATGGAGTATATTAGTTTGCCAGGGCTACCATAGCAGAGCTCTGCAGAGTGGCTGAAATAATTGCCATTTATTGTCTCACAGTTCTAGAACCTCGAAGTCCAGAATCAAGGCATCTGCAGGGTTAGTTCCCCTGAGGACTCTGCAGGAAGGATCTGTTCCAGGCTTCTTTCTTTGGCTTATTGATGGCCATCTTCTTCCTTTATTTCTTCACATTGTCTTTCCTCTATGCTTGTCTGCCTCTGTGTTCAAATTTTACCTTTTGATAAGAATATCAAATTTGGATTAGGGTCCACCCTAATGACTTCATATAACTAGCCATATGTGCAGTGACCCTGTTTCCAGCAAGGCCACATTCTAAGTTACTTAAGAATTAGGGCTTTAGCATATCAAATTTTAGTAGATTCATTTCAACCTATAACATTTTGCTTCAATATTATTCCTTTGCTGTTCAGTCATTTCAAAAATATTCATTAAATAATCCATCTTCATCTCAGTTACTCAGATGATGCCTTTTGTCTTAGTCTCTTTGTTCATCACTGAGACCCAATAGCTGGCACCTATGACTTAAAAGAAGATAGGTTTATTTTGGCTCACGTGTGTAGTCCATGGTTGGTGCTCTTCAAGGCACAAACAGCGTGTGCAGAAGGCCATGGTAGATGAAAAGCTGCTCACGTCATTGTGGCCAGGAAGCAGAGAGAGAAGGGAGGAGCCAAGGAGAGAGGCATACCCTTCCAGGTCACACCCCTCAGTGATCTGCCTCTGAGTAGGCCCCACCTCCTAACAGCAGATCAGCTGTAAACTCACCAGTGGACTAATCCACTAATGAGTATAGCACCCGCATGATCCAATCACCTTCTAAACACGTAAGGCTTTGGGGGAACACTCCAGATCTAAACCATAACACTTCACAATTTTTTAAATTGCCATTTGCACTAGGTAGGTTTACCACTTCCACTTTCCTGATCCATCTAGCTCTTTTTGCTTAAGACAGGACATTATGTTGTTTCTCAAAAACACTATAATGCAAAAGTAGGTGTGGGTATATTTTGGGTACTATAGTAGAAGTGGTAAGAATGATTACTTCAGTCTGAACAGGAATGTGCTCTTACAGGGCTTAGTATCATTCAAGGATGTGGCTGTGGATTTTACCCAGGAGGAGTGGCAGCAATTGGACCCTGCTCAGAGGACCCTGTACAAGGATGTGATGCTGGAGAACTATAGTCACCTGGTCTCAATGGGTAAGGATAACGTCCGCATATAACTTAGAGTTGTCCAGTCAAGTGCTTTTCTTTATTAGTTACTGTATTTAAGTGGTTCATGACATATAGTTACTTTTATGACCTTCATACCTCCGAGACTGCACTTTCTCTTCTTCATTTGGTACAATTAATCCAGTTCTTTTGTGATTTCCTTCTAACAGGGTATCCAGTTTCCAAACCAGATGTCATCTCCAAGTTGGAACATGGAGAAGAGCCATGGATCATAAAGCCGGACATACCAAATTGGATCTACCCAGATGAAAATCACACAGGTAAAAGACAAGAAAAGTGAAATATCAGTTTGTCTGATTGATTTTTAGTTGGTGTCTAAAGCTTATGGCTTATCCTTATTTAAATATCCTATTCTTTATTCTTGTACTGAGAATTTAGTAGGTATTCAAGAAATACTCTTTGTAGGCATTTAGTTGACATTCAAGGGTTAATTGAAAGTAATTGTGAGCCTCTCAGTAGAGAACTGTTTCAGATTCATGTGATAGAAAGACAGACTGACTGTATGATTTTTATGCTTTTTATGATATGTGATACGTAAGGGCTTTAAAGGCAATAGAAGGCAAAACCCTTCCAAGAATACAGGTTGTACTTTAGAGGATAAAATTTCCAGATACATTACTGTACACAATTAAATGTCAAAGAAATTCAGAATCCAAAGAGATACTGAAGAGTTTGAGAAGGTATTTTTCAGAGCATGCAACTGTAGCTGTCCTAAAGACATAGGTTCAGTGAGGATGCTGGAGACAAGGGAAGGCTAAAATGGTTTGGAAAAGAAAGACTATGAACAAAACCTTGGAATTAGGAAGACGTGAATTTTCTGTGTTTTGATAGTTTTACTTGATACATGTAGAAAGTATATCAGGAATAGTGGAATTTAAATGTGTATTCCTGGTGTGAATCTGATATTGAATCTATAGTAGGATCTTGGGTTTTCTGTTATTGTTCTTGTTAGGAAGATAGACTGAAGAGAGTTAAAGTATTTTGAGTACAGAAGGGATCTTGTTTCTTTGGAGTGGTAGCAGAACAATAGTTAAGTTTGTATAGCAAATACTTTATAAGACAAAGGAATTCAGAAGCTGTAAAACAGTTTTTTATTCAAAAAGCAGGGGAAAAGGGAAGATCCTAAAAGTGTAATCCAAGATTAGAGTGGTAAGAACCTAGACACTTTTCCATCTCTTTCAAGTCTAAATTACATGAATAATTTCTCTTCAACATTCTTACCTATTCTACCAGTCATATTTTAGGCTCTACTGTCTTCCAAGATGAATTCTTTGAGTCCATATACTATGTTGGATCATCCATTTGTTCTTCTTTTTGCACTCTTAATTGTCCTTTATGCCTTTATGATTTTATCTTTCCTTCTTTTAGACAGGAAGAATAACCTTCATAACACCCAGTCATGTGTTTTGGGAACTGTTTCATTTCATAATAAAATACTGAAAGGAGTCACAAAGAATGGTTCATTTTACCCCATTTTAAAAGTCTTTCAGGGTGATGGACAGCTGCAGACATGTCAGGAAAATCCAGACAAACTTTTTAGGCAAGTTACATTTGTCAATAGCAAAACAGTGTTTGAAGCATCAGATCATAAGTATAATGCATTGGGAAAAATATTTCAAGAGTACATAGAGCCAGATACGCCAAACGAAAGACTTTATAGATATGATTCATTTAAAAAGAATATAAAATCAAATATTGACCTACCTAGTTGTAATAAAAGTAATTCAAGAAAAAACTTAGGTGAGAGTTTTGATGGTGCAAAATCATCTAGCCACAGTGTATCTAATTCTAATCTTGAGAAATTACACAATGGAGTAATACCCTGTAGTAGTAATCTATGTGAAAACATTTTCATCAATAAACAATCCTTTATTCAATATCAGAATGTTGAAACTAAGGAGAAAACTTATGTCTGTATTACATGTGGAAAAGCTTTTGCAAAGAAGTCACAGCTTATTGTACATCAAAGAATTCATACTGGAAAGAAACCATATGATTGTGGTGCATGTGGAAAAGCCTTCAGTGAGAAATTTCATCTCATTGTACACCAAAGAACTCATACTGGGGAAAAACCTTATGATTGTTCTGAATGTGGAAAAGCCTTCTCTCAGAAATCGTCTCTCATTATACATCAGAGAGTTCATACTGGAGAAAAACCATATGAATGTACTGAATGTGGGAAAGCCTTCTCTCAGAAATCACCCCTCATTATACATCAGAGAATTCACACTGGGGAGAAACCTTATGAGTGCAGAGATTGTGGCAAGGCCTTCTCCCAGAAATCACAGCTCATTATACATCACAGAGCCCATACTGGAGAGAAGCCGTACCAGTGTACTGAATGTGGGAAGGCCTTCTGTGAAAAGTCCCACCTGATTATACATAAAAGAATTCACACTGGTGAAAGACCCTATAAATGTGCTCAATGTGAGGAAGCCTTCAGCAGAAAGACAGAACTCATTACGCATCAATTAATTCACACTGGGGAGAAGCCCTATGAATGCACTGATTGTGGGAAGACATTCTCTCGTAAGTCACAGCTCATCATACATCAGAGAACGCACACTGGAGAGAAGCCCTATAAATGCAGTGAATGTGGCAAAGCCTTCTGCCAGAAATCACATCTCATTGGGCATCAGAGAATTCACACCGGAGAAAAACCATATGTATGTACTGAATGTGGGAAAGCCTTCTCTCAGAAGTCTCACCTCCCAGGACATCTGCGGATTCATACAGGAGAGAAACCTTATACGTGCGCTGAATGTGGAAAGGCCTTTTCCCAGAAGTCAGACCTGGTGTTACATCAGAGAATTCACACTGGGGAAAGGCCCTATCGGTGTGCTGTATGTGGGAAAGCCTTCATTCAGAAGTCACAACTCACTGTACACCAGAGGATTCATACATAAATAAAATCATCATGAACTGACCACAGGAAAGCCTTCAGTATTCAATCAGGCCTTAGTAATTACTAGAAACTCATTAACTTGATAAGTATGGGGATGACTATAAAGTTGTAAGAAGGAATTAATGTTTCTAGTGTGGTGATGCCTGACGTTTTCAGCTAAGATGGTAGAAAATAATTATGTAAGTGGGCTTTTTTTAGAGACAGGCCTCACTGTGTGGTGCAGACTGGTGTTCAATTCACTGTGTAGTCCAGGCTGGCCTCAAACTCTGGCCATCCTCCTGCCTCATCCTTTGAAGTGCTGTGATTACAGGCACATGCCACCACACCTAACTATGAGTGGATTTTTTAAATATGATTTGTAAAGGTTTTAAAGTTTTGAACTCATTGATCCATGGAATAAAACATGTACACAGACTATTGTCAATTTATATACTTCTTACCATATCATACGATGTTAATGAAACATTGAAATTGCTAATATCTGTTTGGCATAAGTATAACCGTACAGTTCACTATAAAGGACATGGAAGAAAGCTTAAGTAAAAGATCAACACAAAACATTGATTTCATTACTGTATTGTAAGAAAGGGCTGGAGCGTGACATCTAAAACTACACATAAAATTCTTATACAAAAATGGAAAGGTGCCTTGAGCATATTCAACAGAGATATAGCTATATAGATATTTTCCATCTCGGCACATAAGTTGACCTGCATCTCTCAGAGGACCTAGCCCTTGAAATTGATGCATTTTGACCAGCTTCCCCCATACTCTCACCAACCGGGAACATAATGCAGAGACTTTGGTATTGAAGCCAGATTATCTTGGGTTGTAATCCTCACTCAGCTACCTACAGATGGTGTGACTTCAGGCACGTGTATATCACTTGTCTGAAAAGTTTTTCTTATCAGTAAATAAAAGAACAATATAGAACATATGTGCATTTAATTCTAGCTCTTTATCTTTCTATTCTCGTGCAACAAGGTGCTAAGACTAATGTGTGCAATCTACATCTGAGCTTGCTTTGCACTCTGAATATTGCTTTTGATTGCCTAACCCTGTGACTCATCCATTTTACTCTCTGCCCTTGATGGCTTTATTCTTGCTATGATTCAATGATATTTTAATGCTCTTGGGTTTTTTACATACACTTATATAAAATGGTGATTGAACCTAATGATCGTGCCTAATGTCTCTTCAGCTCTTTCTGACCCCTACCCTGTAGCTCCAACAGTTTTCCCTAGAAACTGAGTGCAGTTACAGAGAAAAGCTCTTGGGGTGAGATGATACACCTAACGCCTGCATAGACTGGAGAATTTAGCATCTCTAAAACGCCTCCCACCCAACTCTCGTATTCTCATTTATTCCTTTATGAGCAGCTTTAGCTGAGCAACTCTGCTGAAGGTTCCCTGCAGGAGGAGCTAATTTGGCAAGGATGAAGGCATCTTTGTGGTTAAAAAAAAAAAAAAAAAAAAACAGCACCTGCGCATAATCCCTGCTTGAGTCCTTCACATTTCCAGCCCTTCTGGTTGACAGAACAATCTATTGTGAAAATGCAGGGTTCTTCTGGGCAAGAAACCTTGTAGAGGAGAGGTGCAACTGACGGGGATGTGGGAACTCAGTATTAAGGATGCCAGTTTTCCCCCTAAGTATTTACTGTTAATAGGAAAAAAATTGAAACCCAAAGGAACAAGCCCATTTATAAATGCAAAGTTAGCTAATTTTATTATTAAACAATAACAGTAACAACAGCATACAGGTAACCAGGACCTGCCTATGAAACTAATAGGATTTTGGCTCTTTTTATGTGGAATTAAAGATACATTTGTTACAAATCATTCTGCTGTTGGATATCAAACGCTGGATGCTAAATTTTCATCAGTAGGTGCACTGAGTTTACTCTGATGCTCTGTTCATCATTCATTGTCGACTGCCTCTTACAATGTATGGAACATTTCAGCATTCCTCAATGAAGTTGGATCAGGGTAATTTCCCACAATATTCAATATGTCTCATACCAAAATCTCAATAAACTTTAAAAAAATCTTACAGTTTAGTTCTAGTATTATATACAGAAATGTTCCAAGGAAAGAATAGTGAAGAAACTTTTGAAGAACAAATTTGGAAAATTTACCAGATTAAGATTTCCTATAAAACAATAATAAAGACAGGGGCTGGGGATTTAGCTCAGTGATTAGAGTGCTTGCCTTGTAAGCACAAGGGCCTGAGTTCGAGCCCCAGCACCACCAAAAAAAAAAACTTAAAAAAAATAATAATAAAGACAATATGGTATTGCTGATGAGTAGTCAAACAGACCAAGGTTAAACGTGAATCCAAAAAGTGACAATTGTCCATAAATACTTGAATTATGGCAAAGGTGCCAGTCTAAAGTAAGGGCAGGAAGACAAGTCAGTTACCTGGGTAAAAAAATAAGTCTGAACATCACATATCATTCATAAAATTGACTCCAGCTGAAAGTCTCCAGGGTTTTTTCTCCATAGTTCCACGTCTCTGCCACCAAACAACCTGGCTAAAGAGACACCAGGGAGCAAATGTCTCTGGTGTGATCTAAGACAGGAGAATGAGAAAACAAAAGCATTCTTACTCCACACATTCTTTGAGGATACCTCCCTTCTTCCCCCACCTCCCAAGGCAAGAATCTGTTTAGTTTTTTTTTTAATTGAACCAAGATTTATTGGTACATTTTAGATATACATAATGATCACATTCATCATAGTTAATTTGTACCTGTACACAATATATCTTGGGTTATTCCCCCTTCCCCACCTCTCCTTTCAACTCCTTTCCCCCTCCTTATTAACAACAGCTCTATTTACATTTTTCCATTTTTTCCTCTTTTTCTTTTCTTTTCTTTTCCCTTCCTTTCCTCCTCCTCCCTCCCTAGTTCTCCTTCCTATTTGAATATTTTCTTTCTTTTTCACAATATCTGTTATACATTTTTGTCCTTATTTACCCTTATGGCTTCTCATACCAGAGAAACAATTCGGTATGTAGTCATGTTGTCTGATTTATTTCACCTAAGAGTATGTTCTCAAGGTGCATCCATTTACCTATAAATGTTTCAAGTTTATCCTTTTTATGGAAGAGTAGGATTCCTCTGTATTAAAAAAAAAATCTTTATCCATTCATCAGTTGCTGGGCATTTGGGTTGTTTCCAAGATTTAGCTATTGAAACATGGTTGTGCACATATCACTGCAGTACTATGCTTTTAATTCTTCCGGGACAATACCAGGAAGAGAAAGAGCTGGGTCAAATGGGACCGCTAGTTGTTTTTTGAGGAATCACCACACTGATTTTCACAGCGGTTGCACCAGTCTAACCTCCCTTCTTCATAGCTGGGAATCAACTCAAATTTATGTCTCCAAAACAGCCCAGCTAACCAACTGTGAACATTTTTGTTTGGTTCACTAGTCAAATTGTTGAAGCTTATCATCAGATTTTTTTACCATCTTTATGTTTCATGGCTACTCATGTGCACCGAAAATGAGCTGTGTTAGATTTAAAGACAGTTCTAAAGCACAGCAAAATGTTAGGAGGAAATCTACCTCAAATCAAAAGTTGGCTGGCCAGTGGACAATCTCAGGCTCTCTCCCCCTCTCTGTCCCCTCTCCCCTCCCTCTGTCTCCCTCTCTTTTCTTCCCTCCCTCCTCTGCCTCGCCATCCCACCCTGATCAACATGAGAATTTGGGCTATTAGAATTCCTGTAGAGGCAGACACGGCAGCTGTGTTGTGCCAGGATCTCTTGCTGGCAGAAAGCATCTCCTCTGAGTCCTCTGCTGGGTACTAACAAGCACCTGGAGTAAAGGGGTGTAGGAAGTAGGCAGTGCTCAGGCCATCCCTGTTAGATAACTATTTTGACTGTCACCCACACGTGCCGAGGTTATTCAGCAGTATGTAGAGGGAAGAGCTCAAAGGAGGCGGTGACCGACAGGAGCTAAGATGGGAGAGAACTAACCTCCAAAATATGGAAAGTATCCCTCATTCCTGGTCATTCCTTCCACTGCTTCCCTTCCACCAGAGACTGAATGTGCAGCAGACATGCCCCTGTATCTCTGACTACCATCCACCCTCTCCTTGAGCTGCGTAAGGAGCAGTGTCCCCTGCCTCCTTGAAGAAACATCAGCGAGAATAGAAAAGTAATGAAACTAAAAATGACTAAAAATTCTTCAGAATTTCTCAAGTGCTTACACTTATGTTTTTCCTACTTCTTCCTCAATCCTCAGTAAAGTAAGTCATTGTTAGATGATGACTCCCAGACACAGACAGAAGGAATGCTCTGCACACTAAGGGGGCAGCCCCAGGCCTTCAGCCGTCTCCAGGACACTTTGTCCCCTGTCACCAGATGCCCATGCCCCACCCCAGCCCCAGGTCCTGCCATCATGGACTAGCCCTCAGGAAAAAATTTCGTATCTCTTCCCTCACTCACAAATCCCTCATGAAAAGCATCTATCTTTCTACCTTGCACTTACCAGGCTATGTTTGGCTCTGACTTCTCTGTTCCTGAAGGTCAAATCTGACACATGTATTCTTTTTTATTTTTGTCTTGGCAAATATTGGGCAGTAGGGATACAGTGAAACAGAGTTAAGGACTCTGCTTGAAAACATGGACAGCAACTTGACTCCTCATTGCCGTCCCCTCCATCAGTGCTGCCCAGAGAAACTGGATATTCCCAGAAGCTGGCTAAAATACCACATAGACTTGCTGGCTCTCCGCCCCTGCTCAGGGAACATCCCCTCTCCTGGACACCTCAGGTAATCAGATAGCTTAGTAAACAGTGTGATGACCTTGTCAATCTTGAATCTCCACTCCTCCAGCTCAATCCTATCTCAGACTGAGAAATCAGCAGTAAAGAAAAGAGTCAGCTTCTGGATTTTTCCTCCCTTTACCTGTTCTGCTTTGACTTTCTGCTATTTGGGACCTTAAAAAGAGATCATGGATATCAATGAGTGAAAGAAAGGTAGGGAGTTAGAGCTGTGAAATGCTTTTCTTGTGCTACTTCGCAATCTGGCCTCAATGACCTCTGACCTAGGGATGTGCACACTACTTCCTGTCCCTGGCATCAGGGACCACGGGGCCTCACTCTGATATCCCCGCTGGAATAGACACAGCCCCAATCCACAGGCCTCCTATTGCTTCCTGGGTGTCTGAAACAGGTGATCAGACCCCATCTCTTTCTTCTGACCTCATTTTGTCCCCGGAAATCTGTCCTGCTCCCTGGGTTCTTTCCCATAGCCTCCCAAACCAGCTATACCACCCCCATAATCCAATCACTTTCTGTTATGGCTTATATCTAGATGTCCCCCAAAGCCTCATGCAGTCACAGGTGGGGAATTTCAAAGCTGGCTGGGTTAGGGTGAGTGAATGTGGTTAAGTGTGTGATGCTGGGATTAAGGATGTCCCACACAGGGTGGGGAGGGGGTAGCACTAATCAGTAAGCTTGCAGCCTGGGTGGACTATAAGGTGACAGAAAGAAGCCTTGCTGCTTTTGCTGCCTCCTACCTTCCATTCTGTGAGCTGTCATTTCTGCTCTGGTTGCCCCTCTGCCACGCCACCCTGCCTTGGAGCCAGCCAACTATGGACTGAAACCTCTACATACTGTGAACCAAATAAACCTTTCCTCCTTTAACTTTGGATGTTGGGTATTTTGTCTGAGCAACAAGAAAAGTAACTAAGACACCTTCCAATCTCATGAAGCTTTGGGGGTCATTTTAAATCTAAACCATACCATTCTGCCCCCAGTTCCCAAAAGGCTCATGCTCATCTTGTGAAAAATGCAGTTAGTCCATCCCTAAGAGTGGCTAAAGTCTTGATAGTTCCAGCATTTCTATGAAGTCCACATTTAAAGTCTTCTCTGAAATTTAAGACAAACCCTTAGCTATGTGCTCCTGTAAAAGCAAAAAGAAAGTTCAGTACTGCCAACATACAATGCCAAAGGATAAATGTTCCCATTCCAAGAGGGTAGAACAGGCACAGGATAAAATAACACCAAAGCAAGTCCAAAACCCAGCAAGGAAACATTAAATCCTGTACCTGCATCTCCAGCATCTAGACAACTCCACGGCAAGATGTGAACTCTAAGTAGTTTAGGTGGCCCCGCCCCTATGGTATTGCCAGTGGTTGTAGCTATGTGGCTTCTCTATTGAGCTGGTATTGCTCACTCCTTGTGACTGTCCTCAGACATTCTACATTCCTGGCTTTTCCAGTTTCCTAAGGTCTCCACTGCACTTTCAACTTCACTCTCACAGCTTCATGCACTTCCCTCTCAAGGGCACATCGCCTAATCTCCCAGACCTTCTAAAATCTGGGTGGAAGCCTTCCTGACCCCACAGCTCTTGAATTCTGTATAACTGGTAAACCAAACTACATGGTTGACACCAGTGTCTGCCACTAACTCTAGTAGTAGCCAGGCCCTTTTGAATCTTGGCTAAGAAGGCTGCTGGACACCTGGCTTAGCACTATGAACCAAATCCCAGGGAACAAATTCCCTAGCCAGTCATTCTGGATCATGGTGCCCTGGGAATCTCTTCTCAAAGAAAAGACTTTCAATTTTCAATTTATTCAATTTCACATGCTTTCAAAACATCCTTCTTATTTTCCTGTTGTAAAATACTTGGCTTCTTTTTTACACTTTTTCAACAACCAAGCTCATTTCTGCTCCAACTTTGCAGGCCCCAACTTTACTGGAGCTCCCTTTCGAACCAAACTCAAAACATTTTAAATCATTCAGCTGCACCATTTGCTCATGATTTTCAGTATAAACCTGGCTAAAAGCAGCCAGAAGTACCCATGCCACAACCTAAAGGTTGGACTGCTTTGAAATTTCTACTGCCAGATTAATTAGTCCACCACCCTTAATCCTAGTTTCTCCCTAAGTCACAGGACATGAGTGAAATGTAGACTAATTTTCTGCTACAGCATAATACACATGGCCTGGAGTCCACACTGCCAATGATATCCTTGTTCCTAACTGAAACCTCATGAGCCTCTCCTTTACCATCTGCCTTTTTATCAGCATTCCAGTCTTCTGAGCTCTGACCAGAATCTCACATCAAGCTCAGCTTACAGCATCCCACATCTTTTTTCAGCCAGCATCTGTAAATCTTTCCAAACTTCTACTGCAAGCTAGTTCTAAAGGCTTCTGAACCACATGGTCAGGTAACTGTCACAAAAACAACTCCACTTCTGGTACCAAAATCTGTCTTAATCACTTTCCTCATAGCTGCAACAAAATACCTGACACCCACAACTTAAAAGAGATGAGGTTTATTTGGGTTCACATTTTTTTTTATTTTTACCAAGAACATGTATTGGTACATTATATAGATAATGAGCATAATCAACATGGTTGTTTTGTACCTGTACCTGATGTATCTTGGCTTGGGTTCACATTTTTAAAGTGTTAGTCTTTGCATGGTTGGCATCATGGTGGAGATGCCTGGGTAGACCAAAGTTGCTCACCACATAGAAAACAGAAAGCAGAGTGAGAAGAGGGGAGCTGAGGAGAGAGAGAAACTCTTTTAGGCCTTGTCCTCAGTGACTCACCTTCTCTGACTAGACCCAGTCTCCCAGGAGCAAACCTACTGCTGTACATACTGTCTTCCTTATCCAGTCACCTAAACATGCCAGGCTTTGGGGGCCATTTTAGATCTAATCCATATATATGATATAGGATTCAACCCAGGGCTGTTACAATAAGTTACATCCCCAGTCCCTTGTTTGTTTGTTTGTTTGTTTCTCTAATTGAAACAGGTTCTCTCTAAGTCACTAAATTGCCCAGCTGGACTCAAACTTGCAATCCTCCTGCCTTGGCCTTCCAGAGTCCTGAGATTATACCATGTGACACTATGCCCAGCTTAGAAAACAATTTTGACTCACAGTTTATTGAGTCTGTGGATGCAGAGCCCACAGATATGGAGGGCTCAGTGTATAGGATTTTATAATTACTTTTCATATCCACCATGCACAGCCAATAACCTGCACCAGCCAGTGCCCTGCAGAGTGTACTATGACATAGGAGGTATACGAGCAGGCTCCATGCTCAGCAGGCAGAGTTTATAAAGGAAAGTTAACATATCTGTCAATTAGAAAGTATATAAAAAGTGTATGGTGTTTCATTAATCAAATGAAAATATTAAATACCTCTTCAGCACTAGCGGTAATGACTGTAATGGAAATGCATTGTGGTAAATACCTATACTCCTGCTGCACTCCCCTGTGGTATAATGTTGGGAAAGCGAGAGCTCAGTTTCTCACTGTAACACACTAGCTGTCTGCACAGAGGCATAGATAAAATCCAGTCTTGCCTTTCCCGGTAGGTTGCCAAGAGACTCCATTCCACCTCCTTCCTTCCAGATTCCAGAAATTACCACTTCATTTTTGTGCATTAACCAAAAGAAATAATATCTAAATACCATTTGATGAATAGAAAGTAGCTATTACTGTAAGCCAAAGTAATTATCGTTGCAGATGAGATATTTTCTATAACATCCTCAGGTGAAGCTTGGCACAGGGAAAATCAAACATCAACTGCTGCTGTTGCCATATGATAAATCACAAAATCTTCCCTAGGTGGGTGACACGTGAAGAAATTGAAGACTCATATATAGTCCAAAGAACAGAGGCTCCACGATTTATATCCTCTGCTAGGTCCTTTCCTCATATGTCATAGGTGGGCAGCTGAGGCTAGTTCTCTGTTTATTGGGTCTTTTATTAAGAAATAAATACTGAGTAGATCCATTGTCTTGGGCACTCAGGGGGCAAAATTCTCCCTGTCTGTCTTTGTATGTCTCTGTCTCTCTCTCACTGCCTCTCTCTCTCTCTCTCTCTCTCTCTCCCCCCCCCGTCTGTATATATGTGTGATATGAACTGTAGGCATCGTGTGAACACCAAACATGAGTGTGAGTGAGTGAATATGTGTCAGCCTAAGCAAGTGTTTATGTATATGCACAGTGTGAGTGTGTATATACGCCAAACATGATTTTGTGTGAACATGTGCCACCATGAGTCAGTGTGTGGATGAATGCATTTGGGGAGTAAGTGAAACTGTTGCAGTCTGAGTGAGCATGTATGAGTGTAGGCAACAAGGATACATGTGTCAGCTTGAGTATCTTAGGGTGTATGAACATTTTTCAGTGTAATGGGCACATGGAATTCAAGTAAGTATGCATACCAAGGGGAGTGAATGTGTGTAGTGGGGTGAATAAACATGGTTGGGGATGGATGAGGGCATATACCAAGGTTGTGTTTCAGTGTATATGGGTGTGTCCAAAGTGTGATTAGCATGTAATTATATGTTCACACTGTGAGAAACTAGCATGCCAGTACACTTTAGTAGCAGAGAATCATCTTCTTTAGTCATTTCCAAATACCTGTCTCTGTGGACATTATGGTTTAGATCTAAAATTGCCCCTAAAATTCTCATGTGTGTGGAAAGTAATTGGATCATAGCATTATACTCATCATTGGATTCATCCATTGATAAATTCAATAGTTGACTGTGCCCTTAGTAGATGGGGTCTGGCTGAAGGTGCATCACTAGGGACATGACCCAGAGGGTGTATTTTTCTCCATGACTTCTCCTTTTTGTTTCTGCTTCCTGACCTCTGTGAGATGAGTGCCTTTCCCTCTGTCATGCCCCTCTGCCATCCTGCTTTTCCCTTGGATCTGGCAAACCACAGACTGCAACCTTACCCTGAGCCAAATTAAGCCTCTCATCCTTTAAATTGCATATGTTGAGTATTTTGTCCCAGCAATAGAAAGTAACTCAGGTACCTGACTATACCTGACAGTATGGTTAGAAAACTTTGGAAGTGATTCATGGAAGAAGTTTGGAAGGATTTAGAGATGCTGGCTAGAAAAGACCTAGAATGTTGTAAGTAGACTGAGATGGATGATTCATGTCAGAACTCAGAAGATGGTAAAGGCCAGGGTCTGTGAGGAACAAGGAATTCACTGGCAGTTGAACTAGGGGCCATTTGCATACACTTTGTTTGAAAATTACTCTACATTTTGCCAATGTCCTGAAACTTTGCAGGAGACTGAGATTAAGAACGACAGACTAATTAATCCAGAAGAAATTTTAAGGCAGCCCAATATTCAGGCTGTGGTATGGCTTTCCTCCAGATTTGTAAAGAAAATCAGGAGCAAATGGCACAGTTAAATGATTTTAAAAGTTTTTTTGTTTGCTTTACCAAAAAAAAAAAAAAGGTCATAACATTTAGGGGCAGGGAGAACTTGGCTGCTAAAAGACTAGCTTTAAAAAGAATCCAAGTACTTTGCATCAGCACAATGTCTCAGGGCCAAGGGTACAAAACTGTAAAGTTTTCATCTGAGAACAGAGCCCAGGATCCTGTGCTCAAGAAGGACCACCTAGAGAACTGGTTTCTTGGGATTCGTTTCATGGTGCTAAGTCATCCAAGTATTCAAGTGCCTCTACAGCCATGACCCAATGGGGCCTGGCTACTGCTTAGGCTGGCAGCAGACCTTGGCATTGTGCATATGGTGCTGCTGTTACATGCATGCAGAATGAAACAGCTGTAGGGTAATGGAGGTTTCTACCAGATGTCAGAAAAAGTACTGAAAGGTGAAGCAGTGTGCTCCTTGGAAGACAGTGTGTAACGCTGTGAGGGTTAAGCCAAAAGGGCAGTGGAGAGACTCCAATATGAGGGACATTTTCCAGATTCATGGGGACTGAAAGATCATCATCACAAGAATATATTGAAAATAATTACAAAGTAAATACAGTATATTCCAATGCCATTAGTAAAGCAAATGGCAAATCACTGATTTGAAGAGCAAACCTGGATATCTAAGACATAAGTTAATTGCAGTGTACATTCTTCAATTTATTTTGAGCATTACCACTTCATTACACTTGAATAGATATATATCTCTGATTTAGAAATGTGTATGCCATTATAATTCCAGCTTCACATTCAGAGTTAAATAGCTTATCGTAGTGCATATCCCTTTGCTCAAGAACCTGTTCCTCAGGCTGGGGATTTAGCTCAGTGGTTAGAGTGCTTGCCTTGCAAGCACAAGGCCCTGAGTTCAAGCCTTAGCACCAAAAAGAAAAAAAGATACCAAAAAAAATAATAACCTGTTCCTTCCTTGTCCGCCCCTGTCTTAGATTATTCATTGATCAAGGGACCACAACAGAGTTTATTTTATCCTTCTTTCTTACCCGCATCACAGCCAAAAATATTTAAACTCTATAAATTCAGCATGCTAATTTTCTCAGGGAACTCAAATGCCAATTAATTAATTTTACTAGGTTTTTTAAATTTATTCACACAGTCTCTCTGTTTCCTGACGAGCATTTGGTTGTAATGTTGACTTGTTTTTCTAGTATAAAATCTAAAAACAAGCAAATTAGAAAACTTTATCAAAATGTATGTAGCTAAGAAAGCCGGATGTGTTAATTTGCTTGATTGAGACTTTCTATAATGTCAAAACATAACATTTTCCATTAAAATACATAATTATTTGTCAGTTGTATTAGACAGCTTTCCTGTTGCTGGACAAAATACCCAACACCCACCACTTAAAGGAGGAGAAATTTAATTTGGCTCATGTTTTCAGAGGTTTCAGCCCATGGTCAGCTGTCTCCAAGACCTCAGAGAAGAGCATGGTAGAGCAAAGGTGTTCTGCTCTCCACAGCCAGGAGGTGGGTTAGGGGAAGAAGGCCAGAGAGGAGCATCTAGTAAGCAGATATTGTACCCCAGGTCAAGCTTCCATAGCCCATCAAGAAACATGCAGAAATGTGCTTTACTAAACCCCTGGGAGGCTCTCAGTCAATCACATTGACAATTAAGCTTAATTGTCACATCCTATCCCTGTCAACTTTATCATAATTAATCTCCAAATAAACACAATAGTGACTTAATGATTTCACCTAATTTGATACAACTCCCATACAACCAAGACTGCACTAATCCCTTCCCAAACTCTCAACAGTTCCAGCATTTCTCAAAAGTCTAGGTCATTGAAGAGGTAATTAAAAACCTACCAACAAAGAAAAGCCCAGGTCCTGACGGCTTCACAGCTGAATTCTACAAAAAATTCAAAGATGATCTAATACCATTATTCCTCAAACTCTTTAATGAAATTGAAAAGGAAGCAGTACTTCCAAAATCATTCCTAGAAGCAAGCATTACCCTAATACTAAAACCAGAAAAAGACCCAACTGAAAAAGAGAACTACACACCAATCTCCCTAATGAACATAGATGCAAAAAGTCTCAACAAAATTCTGGCCAACAGAATACAACGAATCATCAAGAAGATTATACACCACAACCAAGTAGGATTCATCCCAGGGATGCAGGGATGATTCAACAT
>QZML01000478.1:299002-309952 GCA_016801275.1 Hystrix brachyura
GGAGGTTTAATTTTTTTGAGTTCTTTGTATATTCTAGATGTTAGACCTTTGTCTGATGGATAGCTAGCAAATATTTTTTCCCAGTCTGTGGGTTAGTTTGTAATAGCTAAGTCTTGGAAACAACCTAAATGCCCAACAACCAATGAATGGCTAAAGAAAATGTGGTTTTTCTACACTATGGAGTACTACACTGCCATAAAAAAGGATAAACTAGAGTCATTCATATATAAATGGATGTTTGTTGAGAACATACTCTTAAGTGAAATAAATCGGACACTCATGTGCACGCATCGAATTGTTTCTCTGATATGAGAGACCATAATTGTAAATAAGGACAAAGAGGTGTAAGGGATATTATATAAAAGGAGGATGGTGAGCAGAGGAGAGAAGTACTAGAAAGAAAGAAGGGGAAAAGCAGAAAGGCAACAGGGGAGAGAGGGGAATGGGAAAATATGGAAGATGATGAATGAACCTGCTGTAAATAGGGCGGGAGGGTGCAGAGGGGAGGGGGGGAAGAGGGGGGAGAACCAAGATACATCATGTATAGGTACAAAATTAATGTAATGAATGTGACCATTGTATGTAGAATGTACCAATACATGTTCTTGGTTTAAAATAAAAAAAAAAGTCTAGGTCAAAAGACTCCTCTGAAAATAAGATAAACTCTCAGATGTGAACCCCTGTGAAATTCAAAAAGGAAGTTATTTAATCTCACAGGGTAAAGCATTCCCATTCAAAAGGGAAAACTAAGGGGATTAAAAAAAGAATCAGATCAAAGCAAGACCAAACACTATCAGGGCAAATGTTAGGTCATGCAGCTCCCTTCGCTCATGCAGGGCATGTGGTGGTGAGATGTGAGTCGCAGAGGGTTTAGGGAGCCCCGCCCCTATTGTCTGGCTGGTTGCAGCCCACATGGCTTCTTTCTTGGGCTGGCTCCCCTCACAACCTGCAGCTTACCTCAGCAGAGATTCCACATTCTGGGCATCTCCAACTTCCTGGGGTCTCCACTCACGTTTGGCTTCATTCCCACGGCTTCATGTACTGCTGTTTCAAGACCACATGTCCTGGCCTCGCAGACTGTTCTTTGAAATCTGGATGGAAGGCTCCATAACCTCAATTCTTGAATCCTCTGTGCTGACAGAATAAGCATTTGCTACCAGCCCAGTCCGTAGCCATATCCCTTGACCACTGCTGCAGTGGCCTCTGAGTTCTGGATGGCACCACAGTGAAGTGAATTCTAGGGAACCAGTTCCCTAGGTGGCCCTTCTGGAGGAGGTGACCCAACAACTCTCTTCTCAAAAGAAAGATTTTTGTTTTTGCACTCTTGAGTCTGTGATGGGTGGGGATTGCTGTTTCTCAAAATCTTTCTTCTTAGATGCCCTCAAGAAATTTTTCTTCTTATCCCTGCATGAAATACTTGGTCTCTTTACAATGGTGCTAATTTTGTCAACAAACACACCTCCTTGACCTCAGCTATATATATGCTTCTTTTTAGTCCAAAATTTAAGTTTTCTAATTTTTGTGTTCTTCCTTTAGTTCCCAATTCTCACTACAAATATGGCTTAAAGCAGCCACCAGTACCTATGCCACAGTCTGAATGTTGGGCTACCTGGAAATGTCTTCTGCCAGCTAGATCAATTGGTGTACTGCCTTTAATCTTAGTTTCCTACGGAGTCTCAAGACATGGGCAAAATGTGGACAAGTCTTTTGCCAGAGTCTAACACACATGACCTCTAGTTCAATTGCCAATGGAGTCCTTGTTCCCAACTGAAATCTCCCAAACTTGTCCTTCATTGTGTGCATTCCTGTCAGCACTCTGGACTTCTGAGCTCTGATCTGAATCAACCATCACTCTCAACTGCAACAGTCTATTGCTGCTCTAGCCAGTATTTCCATGAGGTCTATAGAAATGTTTCAAGCAGATTTTGGCTTTTCTCAGAGAGATTGATCCATGTGTATGAGGTTTATTCAGTGTATCTGTAAGGAGAAAGAGGTAGTCAGGAGTCTCCTACTTCATCCTATTGTGATGTCACTCCTCAACGTGCTAATTTTAATCACAAATAGATTCCTCCACTGCTCAACATTTCTCACGGCCATGTGGTGATAAAGTGAAATGGAACTTAGCTAAACCTATCAGAATAATGGACCCCCTAAATATATGAGGGTTAGCTAAATCAGTCTGGGAATAGACACAGAGAATGGACAGAAGGATGTGATGAAAAAAGTAACTATGAATCCAGAAATAGCTGAGATAGGGGTTGATTATGAAATGATGAAGGATGGCCTATATTTAGTGTGGTCGATGGCCAGGATCTTACACAATAGAGATTTCTGCAGACATAGACATGGATACAAAATAATACCCAATGATCAGATATGTCTATGTCATGACACTACATACTTTCTCAACATTATACATACCCTAAGGGAGAAGGGTAGGATTATTCTACATTTTCCTATAATTACTCAATTACTAATTCAAAATAGAAATTAAACACAATAACATGAAAGATAAACAAAGAAACACTGCTTCACTCATGTGAGACAATAGCCCAAAGTTTGTGACATTCTTACATATGTGACATTCTTATCAGTAGCTTTCATAAAATTAGGCACTTAAAAAATACTCCTAGCTAAGAAGAGAAATGCTAACTAGAAATGGAAAATGGCCAAATGTGATGATTTGAAAGGACAGAAAAATACTTGCCATCACATATTCTTGAGGTAATATGAAGTGACACAATCCATAGTGAGAGGAATGTCTCTAAAAAGTAAGCGTACACTTACACTTTGATCTAGCAGTATTACATTGAAGAAATACAGAAAAATATAGAAATATGGAAATAAAGAAAAAGATGGGCCAAAGATAGCACTTTTGGGAGTGAGAAAAGCCTGTAAATAATCCAAATGTGGTACTCTCAGAAGGACCAAGGAGACGCCTTGAAATGTTTCCCACTGGACAAAAGTTGAGACTCCAAATGGAAAACAACCACAGTTTATGCAAACACTTCCAATCTGTTTACATCTCAGAGGTCACCTGACTGTCCTGCTCCTTGTTCTCCGGAGATGTGGGGCCTTAGTCACATCCAGTGGGTGACTCCGTCAGCATCCAGCTCCTGTGAGAAACAGCAGAGCTTGGGCTGTCTTCCTACACAGGAGGCTGCAGGAAAGCTGAGCTGCGGCCAGCGCTGCAGACCTGTAATTCACGTCTCTCTAAAGCCAACTCTACACGCAGAAGAAATCCGTGGCATCGTCAATAAATAAACTACCATTTATTTGATGAATTATTATATTTTTCTTCAAGAAATTAAGTTTTGTCATCCTAAATTAGTGTACATTTACATATTCATCAGGTTGAGGGCCTTTAAGCTCCAAGAAGCATTTCAAAAGATGTTGCCCCACAAGAAATGAGATTTACCATTCCTTTGCAGTAGCCACCTGGATTGGAGATGCGTAGAGATGTCTGCCTAGCATTCCACTTCCTCCTCACCCTCCTCTGACATTCTCCTCCCAACTCCATGTGTCTGTCTCCCACGGAAGCTTGAAGGTGAGTCTTTCTACAGGAGCTCCAGTAGGCATATGTGGCTCCTCCCTGGAAACATACAGACCAAGCAGTGAAAGAGAAAAGGCAGCAATGCCTTCTTCGTGACAGGAAGTTAGACACTGGCCCATCAGAATATGAAGTCTGGCGCATGCAGATCTTCCTGATTCAG
Organism: Hystrix brachyura; assembly: GCA_016801275.1. Classification (NCBI taxonomy): domain Eukaryota; kingdom Metazoa; phylum Chordata; class Mammalia; order Rodentia; family Hystricidae; genus Hystrix; species Hystrix brachyura. The sequence goes on from QZML01000478.1 coordinate 302,716, forward strand.
CAGTCTTACCTGCCCACACAAGGGTTGGGCTACATCTCACCAGCTTTGTGGACTCTTCCACCTCCATCCCGTAAGCTGACCTAATAAACCCCCTTGTATAACTTTCACATATTTCTATTGATTCTGCTCCTCTAGAGAACCCTGAATAATAAAGCAGCATAGACTTAGATATCACTTTTCCAGGGGAAAACCAGAATATTTTCCTGAAGCCATATGGCTAGAGTGAAATGTGTCTGCTAGTAGAGTCTGTTAAATTCTTCTTTAAGGGAAAAATCTTTTAATATTTAAAAACAAACAAGCCAAAGGGTGGAGTAATGTGACAAAAAAGAAACAACAAGCTAAGAAGAATACAGACTAGCTAGAATGATTGCCCAGGAGAATGGCACACATTCCTTAGCATAATGTTGATGGTAAAGAGCCAAAATATTTGCCATTTGTGAGGAGTGGAGTCTAATCTGATAGGCAGCTGCACTGAATTTACCCCTTCTTTCAATTTCTGTTTACTCTTCCTTAGCATACACTGCTACATCTTTCACCCTCTGCATACTTGGGAAGGAAATCTAGAGAAATTGTCCAGAAATACACAGAACTACAATTGTCAAGCAATTGTGTAATCTATGGGTGATTTTTAAAAGTTTTTAAATTCTCCTACCTTCATGGAAAAATTACCAGTTTTCAACAGATGCAGGGTTCATTAAAATCTTTTTTACTTGTCTTTTGAAAGTTTTTTATTTATATATATTTGTAATACACAGTGATTACATTCAGCTTGGGGGCTTCATACATACCACATCTTGGTCATTTTATTCTCCCTGCCCTACCCCTGCCCGCCCCCTTCCCCAGGTCCCCTTCCCGAGCCTCTCCAGTCTCCCTCCCTGTTTGGTTTTGGGTTTTGGTTTTTGTTTTTTTTTTTTTTTGAAACAAGATCTCATTGCTTTGTAGTGTAGCTGGCCTTGAACTCACTATGTAGCCTAGGTCGGCCCCAAATTCAGGCAATCTTCCTGCCTCAGCTTCTCAAGTGCTGGGGTTACACGTGTGCACCACTGAGCCCAGGTCCTCCCTATTTCTTAACATGGCTTTTTACAATATTTATATTTTTACTTTCTCGTATTAGAAAAACCAAGTGATAATTAACCTTTCGCAACTGTTTTATTTCACCTAGAATTATGGTCTCAAGATCCATCCATTTCCCTACAAATGACTCAAGATTGTCCTTCTTTATGGCTGAGTAGTACTTCCTTGTGTGTATATACATTTTCTCTATCCACTCATATAGGTATATGGGCCCCTTCCGAGATACAGCTATTGTGAGCTACTATAAACATGGGTGTGCCCGGATCACTGTGGGGTAATGACTTTAGCTCTTTCAGGAAGATAACCAGAAACAGTATAGCTGAGTCAAACACAATTTCCATTTTTAGTGTTTTGAGAAATCTCCACCTGATTTCCAAAGTGGTTATACTTGATGTTTAATATAATTATTGGTATAAATCAGAGGCTTACTTTTACAGGAGTGGGTAGTTTTTGTAGAAAATTAAGTTTTTGAGTTTCCCATATATAAAAGTCAGGCCTTTCAATGTGTCCTATCAATGTTGTGAATGGATTTACTTATTACTGCCGCTCTACAAATTACCAAGACACTAGTTAATTGTCACATTGGAGCTGTTTTGGCTTATATCTGTAAAGGGACTACTTCAAAGATGTTTGTTTCTAAATTAATATTCATTTAATAAAAGGTAGATTCAGGTAAGTTCTATTTAATCTTGTTTTACTACTGACACATTTTAGGATACATATGTAAAAATACTTTCGATGTTACTTAAAAATTAAAATGCTTTTGACTTCCTCTTTGTTCGATGCTTAACTGAGTTACTACATTTAATAGATCAAACTCCACCTGGAAAAAAAGAAAAGTACATTTTAAAAACTCTAGCAAGGAAACTGAGGTATGTTTTAATGATAATTATTCCCTGGCTGGAAGTGGGGAGTGTCTGAAATGAGACTGCACCTGACATGTGCACAGAACCCAGCAATTCTGTTGTGTGAATTTTAGTTCAAGAAGTTACCTGTTAAATCAGCTGCTGGGATGACTGTCTCAGGGGATCACGGACGGTGCTCCCATTTTGTTAGTATATTATTTCCCTGTGGCCTCCCGGCCTTCCGGCCACGCTTCACACATCTCATTTATTTCAGTACACTGCAGCTTCTTTTCTCTTAATTGACTGAGTTACAGGAAAGTGAAACAAGCACTACAGTGTCCTGGTTTCACTTTCTGTTCTCGGAAGTGCCCTGAACTCTGAAATGCTAGCAGAGTCATAATGCTCCATGATTGGTTTACAGCACACTGAGGGCTGGGAGAGAAGTCAGGTGACTGTCGAGTCCCACTCAGCCGCCCTGTGTCCGCTGCTGGCTGGGGCTGGGCAGAGGAGGATTCCAAAGGAAGAGACTGGATCACGGTGGAGGACGGTCCCTGTGCCCTGAACTGCATCAGCCCATAACAGGTATTTCTGGAAATTCAAGAAGAGCATTCAGAGCTGATTTCTGACCCAAAAGATCTTTTTGCTATAGAGCTGATGGGTTACAAGAAACTTAGAATCATGGGCTGGAGAGTTGGGGTACTCAGTTTGCAAGCTAGGGAGCCCGAATGGGAAGGAGGCAGGATTGGCTTGTGGATGGCAGGAGCACATTTCTCAAATTTAGCAAATATATTGGATACTATTTACTTGGTAAAATCATCCACTTGTTTTTGTCTGCTTCTAGTGCCTCCCCCTAGAATAGTTGAAAATGCATATACCTGAATATACGTCATCAAATACAGAATATGTGAGGTTTGTTGTGTCTCGATTATCCACTTTTGTTTTCGTACGTATTGATAATGGAGAGGTGGACAAAACAAAAGCTCATACTGCCACCCAGAGGCTCAATTATACTGTGGGACGCTGACAGTAAATAAAAATATCGTACATATCTCGGTAAGTGCCATAGCAAAAAAGAAACAGAAATAAGAAAGGTAAATTATGGGGACAGGTAAAACTTATCATCTTAACTAGAATATAAAATTTAACAATGTGACATAATTTTTTTATTAGTACATGTTTGTAGTATGTAATCTTTACATTCCTTGCGGGGAGTTGGTAGGTGTACAAAATACATCTTAATTCCCTTTTCCATCCTCTTTCCCTTCCCTCCCTCCATCTGTGTGACCTAATTTAAACAGAGTTTAGGGGTAGATGATTGAATTAAGAACCTTGTGGCTATCAAGAGGCAAGCAATGAAAAATGTGTGAACAGTAAGCACAAAACTCCTGCAATAGGAGCACGGCTTAGGGATAGCACGATGGTTGGAATGCAGAAGCCAAAGGTCCCAGAAGCAGTAAATGAGTTCAAAGGTATGTTCTGTGTGGTAGGTGTGCTGGGGATGTGAAGGAATTTCACTCAGGGTGAAACAAGGATCTCTATGGTGGCTCTCAGGAGAGGAGTGACATAAGTTATCTTATTCATTGGAAGAATAACTCTGGCTGGATAATGTATATGGTTGGCAAGCAAGGCAAATAGTTATGTGTGGATTGACATAATCCGAACTAGAAAAAAATGATGGTACCTTGGAGAAGGTAGAGTGGCTCATGTGTGGCAAGTGATTCAGTGTGAATGAATTTGGAGATACAGCCTCTCGGCCACTCTTCCTATCACTGCGACACAATACCCAAAGCCATGACCTATTTTGCCTCATGGTGACAGTCCCTGGTGTGCCTACTCCAGGGTAGTAACAACATGGCAGAGGGCGTAGAAGAGCAAAGTTGTTCACTTCATGGCAACCAGGAGGCAGAAAGAGAAGGGAGGAGCTAGGGAGGGAGCTACCCTTCCAGGTCACTCCTGAGAACCCTTCTGACCAGCCTGCACCTCCTTACGACAAGTCAGCTGTAACACCCATGTGCAGTCCTCTTCACCGCCGGTGTGCACAGCAGCCTTGGGGGGGCCATTCTCCCCATAAACCACAACAGAGCCGAAAGGGCAAACTGACAAACAATATGGGTTCAGACAGAAAGGAAAGATCAAGGATGAAGGATTTGGTGGCCTTTCAGTAATAATGATGGGGGTCTATGACTGACATAAGAAGTCTCGGAAGAGACAGTTTGGGGAGGAAAAAAGGTAAGAATACCAAGTCTGAACTAGTTGGAAGTCTGTTTCAACAACCATCTTGTTTTCTCCAACTTCCAGAGTGTCACACTCATGACTAATTGACTATATATTCCTACTTGATTTCATGTGTGTGTAGGTATGTGTGTGTATGTGTACGTTTATGTATGTATTTATGTCTGTATTACACTTTCAGGTAGCTAATGCTATTGCTTTGAATGATTTTCCAGCTGTAATTATAATTAAGATTGGTTTGTCATTTTCTCTTCTCTTGGTTTAATTGTGCAGATTTACCATCAGTGGTATTTCACATGTAAAATGAATTAAGCATGATTAATGGGTTTTTCCTTTCATTTTTAAATCTACTACTTACATATGTTCAGAACTTTTTGAACCATTTAGATCTGACCTTTTATTTTGCAATAGAGAAGTTTAAATTTTTTCTTAATGATTATTGGGTTACCGCCATTTTCCATTTATTGTCCCCCTAATTTCAATTTCATGTTTTTGAGAAATGTGTCCACTTCATTTGGTTTCATATTTATTGACAAATTTGTCATGGCTCTTGAAATTTCTAGTACCACATTTAAATTCTGTGTGGCATTCAAACTCTAATATATTTCTTGCCTATCCCCCTTCTTCTCTTGTCTTGTTAGAATATTTTTCTTTTACTAACACTTCTTTAAGTCTCTAATTTTGCCAATTATTCACATCATTTTAAGAATCCCCTTTAAAAGAATTTCTGTACTTTATTATCTTCTTTGCTCTTGTTCTTTTGGGTTTAGTCATGTTCATTTTGCATGAATTTAGGCTAATTTCCTTAGATCATTTGTTTTCTTCTTTTCTTGCTCTTCAGATCTTCAGTTACAGTGGTAGAAATGAATTCCATCACTTACTGTATGGCCTGCTGCCCTCCATGCTTCTGGCAAAAGCTATCTCTTCATTCTTCATTCTGTTATCCTTTTTATACCCAAAATGCTACTCTCATTTAACTCCACTCCCCATATTCAACTACCTCAATATTTTAATACGTTTTCTTGTATTTGCATGTATGTTTGCAAGACATGCAGTCAATCTGTGATTAAAATCTATTATTTTAATTAAGTGAATGGTTTTGAGTCACAGATGTCATTCTTTTTCATCTTTTTTTCTCTTCTTCTTACATTTGTAGGATTATTCACTGTGTATTGGCTATCTCTGTCTGAGCAATAAATTACCCCAACACTTACCAGCTTAGACCAATACACATTATCTCATACCTTCTGTAGGTCCTGAATCTGAGAGCAGATCAGCTGGATACAGCACCTCGTCCCTTCTCACGGGTCTGCACTTGTGGGAGTAAGATGGCGCTGATGTCTCAGCTGAGGGCTCACATGAGGACACAGTCTTTTCTAAGCTCATGTAAATGGTGGAGGCAAGACTTAGGTGCTTGAGAACTACTGCAGTGAAAACTTCAGCTCCTTGCTAGCTGTTGAACGATGGCTGCCCTCAATTTATTGCCACATGGGCACCTGAAAATGGCAGTTTACTTCATCAAAGTCGGTAAGGTGGAAGTCTTCAAGCAAGATGGAGCCAGGAACTATCGGACTGAGTCAAAGAAGAGGCAGTCAGCCTCCTTTGTTAAATTGTCTCTGTGAGAAGCAAGATGCAGGGGAGGAAATCACACTGTCGACTGAATATAGGCATCAGGGATTGCAGTGGGTTATCTTAAAAGACTGCTTCACACAAAGATCCATTTGTATTTTTTTCTTTTTTCTTTTTTCCTTCCCAATTTACACATTATGCTTCTATCCTCTTGCTTAAATGTGTTTTAAACACATTCATTTTGTATTTGTTTTATTTTATTGATTGGTTTTTACCATAATTAGAGAGCTCAATCCACTTACATGAGGGCTTATTTCTGCCATCTTAATTCTTACTTTCAAACTATGGTGCTTAGTTTACTATCTCTTTCTCTCCTTTCTTTCCCTTCAATAGTTAGACTAAATGTCTTCCAAGTTTTTTGAAATGTTATATCTCTAACTTATTGAGAAAATCTCATAAACACACAGAAAAAGTTCTGACTACTTAAATCTCTTGAACACCAGTTTTGAAATACTCTTTCTTAAAATGTACTATGTAAATCATTGGGCTTCAGGTTCAGAAATCATTTTTCTCCCCAATATCAGTATTTCAGGTATCTTATTTGTAGATTAAATACAAATAATTCATAACAGAGAGGTAGAATACAAAACTGGCTGGTATAATTATTCATAATTTACCTTCAATTTCCTATTATCTGTGTTTATTTAATCCATTAAATTTTTTATTATAGAGCACTCTTTTCTTTTAATTTTTATTAGTACGTGTTTGTAGTACATAATTTCCAGGTCCAAGTCAGCAAACCCTGATAGAGAGATGAAGGAAGACGTGAGAGAGAGAATATCTTTTGGGGGGCGGGTCAGGGGACTCCACTGGAATAAAGTCCCGAACTGACTTAAACTCCTGGATTTATCCTGAAAGAAACAAAGACGTGAGTTCTGCTGAACTTGGGTGCTTATTCTAGATAAGAAAGGCAAGACGACAGTTATGCCAAATTGTTGACTTCATCAAATTCTTCCCAGGATGTTCCTCCGTGTTTCACCAGCGAGGCTGGCCTCTGATTGAGCTGGCAGGACATCCCGTCTTCAAGACGTTCCAACTCCTCGGGGTCAGCAGTCTTCTGTTCCCCGAGTCAACCCAAGCTGATGTTAGCCCACGGGGTGTCACAAGGAACTCCACACATAATAATTACATTCTTTATAGGGAGTTTGTACATGTACATAACACACCTTAATTCTTTCTTCATCCTCTTCCCCTCCCCTCCCTGACCCCTCTCTCCATCTCTTCATATCCCTCCCTTTTGCAAAGGATCTATCACCCTGTTTCCTAATACTTATCTTTTATTTTTCTCTTTATTTTTATTTTGTGTTTCTCATATAGATAAACCATGCTCTCTCTCTCTCTCTCTCTCTCTCTCTATATATATATATATATATATTTATTTATTTATTTATATATATACACACACACACATATGCTCGCTCTTTCTCTCTCTCTCTCTCTCTCTCTCTCTCTCTCTC